>CM053275.1:53175208-53459364 GCA_028583415.1 Protea cynaroides | reverse complement strand
TTAAATAGACTAGGAACTTCCTAAATAAGTCCCATTAAGATTTGGAAAGAATCCCAATCGAAAAATATAGAAATTTCCTAATTTCTATATTCGGTAGGATCCGATGGTCGATGGGAGGGTCGATGATCCCGTCGACCCTAGGGTCTTAAGCTGTCTGACCCTCCCTCCAAAACCGAGGGTCTGACTTTCTGTTTTGGGAGGTCCGACCCTCCCTATTTTAAGTGTTTTTGGGTCGATTTGATACCTGGGATCTCGATCTCCTTCACGCCCTTGGTCCATTTGACTCGACCATGATGGGTAAACCTGGTTCAAGGTGGTAAGACCGGGTTAGATTGACACGGGTTTTACACTATCTCTATGTCATAGGGAGTTGTGCTGGGATAGGACCTACTGTGATGACATATAGGATTGGTTAGTTGCGAGCCCAGTTTGCAAGCCCTCGCCAACAGGGGATTACGTGTTGGTATGGGTGGAGCATCAGGGGAGGTGTGTGGATGCCTTAGCTCTATCTCTATTCCATGATGGGTGCATGTGGGTCGGCAGCGGTGTGATCTACTGGGCGATGCTACACACTCCTGTATAGAGGTGCGGTGGCCGCCAAATATTTTCTATAGCATATTGCAAATTTGAACCGGACCACAGCATAAAATGATTGTTAGTCATGCATATGATTGTTACACTGTCTGATTATCTTACTGAGCTAAGTTGTGAGCTCACCCTTGTATATATACATGTTTTTAGATGTTGATGCAGGTTATACGGTGGATGATTACGTGAACGCTTCGACATATGGAGGTTTTGCTGCTCTGGACGTGTAGGCAGGAGAGGACGAGCATGACGCTTCATGCGAGTGCCCTTTCTGCGTGTACCTTTAGGATTTTATTTTATTTATTTTAATTATTTTTAGTTGACATTAAAGTAATGTAAAGATATTATTTATGTTTGAGAATTTGGATAATGGAATATTTTATTAAATTTATCAATAGATACTCAGTTCATTTTATTTAAAGACTTTTGATGTGTTCTATTATATTCTGATTGTGGTTATGTGCAATGGTTTGTATGAGTGGACACGATCTTATTGAGATCCTGGTGTGAGCCGTTGGTTCGGTGATGGTTCACTCATACTTCTGGTTCAGCCAGAATTGGGGTGTGACAACTTGGTATTAGAGCTCTTAGGCTCTGTCCAACAGACCATATTGTACTTAACTAAGTCGATGAACTGAGATAAGAAAAATTAAAAGTCTTAATAAGAACACACCTTAAGCATTGTTTGATGCCTGAGACTAAATACTAAAGAGCATAATGTACTATATTAAAGGTGGAATTAATAAACAGTCAGGCTCTAGATAGGAATCCTAATGACAAGTGAGAAAAATCATAAACTTCCACCAAATTAAAAAAAACTATATAATGAGTAGAATATAGAACATCCTAAGAGCTAAATAGGTTTGTATAGGATGCGATGCATTATTGACTTACTCTTATGATTATAGAGGATGCACATACCTGATTCTAATTCTCGTACCTTGATGGAATACCTTCTTGATTCAACCTGTCAATTGGAGTTATAGATGTTATTTCCTTAGAATTAGTCCATACCAATCTGAGCCACTCTCATGATTGACATCATGAACAGAGATATGAACTGAATGAACAGTTAAATGTTTAATCATATTGAGTGTACATCTTTTCGATTTATACCTGATTTATTGATGTACCAAAACATTCTTTAGATTTACTCTTGTAATGCCTTGACCAATGGCATTATATACCCGATAAAACCTATAACTATGAGGTTAAGAACTGTAAAACCTCTATTTTCATATATTTGGACCACCGTGCAACTTAACGACCTTTTGATTCTGGTTGGATTACCATAGATTTACTACTGATCCTTTAAACCTAAGTTCACTAGATAAAACAAGTGTTCTTCATCATACTGAATTTGAAAGATGGAAATGAATCACTTTTGGATAAACATTCTGATTCTTATATTCCTTGACATCCGTTGATAGAGATACTTAGTTAATAAGGGAATTATTTGAAGGGAGATGATTAAATTCCGATTAGATTCTATAGCCAAGAAACCTCAGATGAAGTAATGGAGGATCTATTTCAAGATTGCTGAAATAGAGAAGAACTTCCGTCTGATGACTTGTGCGGAGGATGAGAAGGTGTTGTTTGCTATGCACATGCTTAAGGAAGATGCAAATGCCTGGTGGAATTCTACCCAGTCATACCTAGAGGTAAAGCACACTCAGATCGATTGGGAAACATTTAAAGGAGCTTTCTTCGATAAATACTTTCCGAAGAGCTTTAGAGATCAAATGGAGAAGGAATTCCTCAATCTGCAGCAATCTCAATCGACTGTAGATGCTTACCAGCAAAGGTATGAAGAGCTATTTTTCTTTGCACCGGCAAGCATGCAAGAAGAAGAAACCAAGACTCGTAGGTTTACCATGGGATTATAAGGAAGCATTAGATAGCACGTCTTGGGTCTAGAGAAGAAAGTTTATAATGAGGCTGTACAGATTGCCAGAGTAATTGAATCCAGTCAAAGAGACAGTTTCTTTGCTTAGAACAGGGGATTGAAGAGGCCTGCTACTGAGACTTTAGGTAGAGGCAATCACAGACCATTCCGCCCATACAGGGCTCAGTCTACTGTGGTGCCTGCAAGTAACACTACTGCACCACCACCGACACAGTTTACTGGACAGAACCAGAAGGTTAAATGTTTCAACTGTCAGCAACTGGGTCATATTGCAAGGACTTGCACTCTACCTAGGAAGCAACCTCCACAGTAAGGAAAGGTATTCGCAGTCACCACTGAAGAGGTAGCCGCATCATCTGATGTGGTTACTGGTATGATTCTATCCCTTCCTATTTGTTTTACTGTTGTTATGTTTGAGCATGTAGAACTAAGGGATAACTAAATTTCAGGGACTGTAAATATAGCTAGTATACCTACTAGAGTACTCTTTGACTTTGGAGCCACGCACTCTGTCGTTTCTATTTCTTTTTGGAAGTGAATGGAATTACCTGTCAAGTGTTTGAACCCAAGCTTGATAATTCGCTCTCCATTGGGAGTCGAAGTGGCGTTGACTAAATATTATGGGCCTTGTACAGTGAGCATTGAGGGCCGAAACCTAGAAGCAAATCTGGTTCAACTTGATATGGCCGACTTTGACATCATCTTGGAAATGGATTGGCTAGGCCATCATTCAGCTAGCTTATTATGTGGTGAAAGGAAACTTGTGCTTAAAGATGAGAAGGGCAAGGAGTTTAGCTTCACTTGGACCAAGTTACCTGGGAAGCGGAAGCTGATCCTCTCTGCCCTAAAAGCTAAGATATGCTTAGAGAAGGGAGGAGCAGGGTATTTAGTGTCTGTGGTCGACATGACTGTTGAGGTGCCAAGGATGGAAGATCTAGATGTGGTACGAGAGTTTTCAGATCTGTTTCCAGAAGATCTCCCAGGTCTACCTCCAGACAGGGCTACAAAGTTCGTGATAAACCTTATGCCAGGGTCAGTGTGATGTCCAAAGCACCGTACAGGATGGCCCCTACCGAATTGAAGGAGTTGAAGACCCAATTACAAGAACTATTGGATAAGAATTTCATACGACCAAGCATATCGCCATGGGGAGCACCTGTATTGTTCATCAAGAAGAAGGACGGTAGTGTACAGCTATGTATCGACTACCGAGAGCTGAACAAGTTAACCATCAAGAATCGATATCCTTTGCCTTGGATCGATGATCTGTTCGATCAGTTACAGGGTGCAAAGGTTTTCTCAAAGATTGATCTCAGATCAGGGTATCACCAATTGAAGATCAAGGCTGGAGATATTCCAAAGACTGCTTTCAGGATAAGGTATGGGCATTATGAGTTTCTGATAATGTCGTTCGGGTTGACTAACGCTCCAGCGTCGTTCATGGAACTGATGAACCGAGTGTTTCATGACATGTTGGACACTTCGGTCATCGTATTCATCGACGACATATTGGTCTACTCAAAGGACAGGGAGGCTCATGCAACACATTTGAGAGCAGCCCTACAACGGCTGGGAAGGGATAAGCTTTATGCCAAGTTCAAGAAGTATGAATTTTGGCTGAAGGAGGTGGCTTTCTTGGGCCACGTAGTATCTGAAGACGGTATCAGGGTAGATCCAAGTAAGATAGCTACTATAGTAGGATGGGAAGCACCAAAATCAATTGCGGAGATTCGTAGTTTCCTTGGTTTGGCTGGTTACTATAGAAGATTCGTGGAAGACTACTTAAGGATCGTCATTCCACTTACCAGACTAACCAAGAAGGGAGAGAAATTTATATGGTCAGATGAGTGCGAGAAATGCTTTCAGACTTTGAAGTCAAGACTAGTCTCTACACCTATCTTGACCATCCCAGCACCAGGCTTACCGTTTACCCTATATACGGATGCCTCAGGGTTGGGTCTTGGATGTTATTGATGCAAGGAGAACAGGTGATTCCCTACGCATCAAGACAATTGAAAGAGCTTGAGAAGAATTATCCTACACATGATTTGGAGTTAGCAGCGGTTATACATGCAATCAAGACTTGGAGACACTACCTTTACGGTGAGAAGTTTCAGATTAAGTCAGATCACAAGAGCTTAACATATCTATTCACTCAGAAGGACCTGAATATGAGACAGAGGAGATGGCTGGAGTTATTAAAAGATTATGATTGTAACATTCAGTACCATCCGGGTAAGGCAAATGTCGTGGCTGATGCTTTAAGTAAAAAGTGGGCACTAAAACCTGAGGCAGGACCAAGTACAAATGCTGCATTGTGTGCTGCAGCCTCGAGCTCAACAGAGAATGATGAAGAGTATATAATAGAGACTGCAAGAGATCCAGTGGAACAGGGCTTAATAAGTTCACATTGATGTTCGCAGCCTTGAAGATCTCATCGGATCTCATAGATGAGGTCAAGGTAGCAATCCTACAGGATTCACACCTCAAGACTTTTTAAAGAAGATCTAGAGAAGGGTAACAGCAATCCTGACTTTACCTTGGATTCAGACAAGGCACTCAGGTATCGTGGATGATTATGTATACCTGAGAGTGAAAACTTAAATATCAGAGATCGAGTTATGACAGGAGCTCATTACACTCCATACTCGGTACATCCAAGAAGCACCAAAATGTACCATGATTTAAGAAGATTATATTGGTGGAGGGGTATGAAAGCAGATATTGCTCATTTCGTATTCCAATGTCTGAATTGCCAACAAGTTAAAGCAGAAAGGCAGAGACCCACAGGTTTACTACAATAATTACCGGAACCTGCATGGAAGTGAGATTATATCACAATGGATTTCGTCACTAACCTCCCTTGACACCAAGGTCGGTGGATGCAGTTTGGGTTATAGTCGATCGACTTACCAAGACAGCTTGATTCATTGCGGTTAGACCTCAGTATACCATGGAGAAGCTGGCCAAGCTATATCTAGATAATATAGTCAGATTTCATGGCGTCCCAGAGAGTATAGTATCTGACAGAGATCCCCGTTTTACATCAAAGTTCTGGGAAGGATTACAGAAAGCTATGGGAACCAAGTTGAAGTTTAATACAGCTTTTCACCATTAGACGGATGGGCAATCAGAACGAACTATTCAAATTTTAGAAGATATGCTCCAAGCTTGTGCCCTAGATTTCAAAGGAGCTTGGGACAAGAAGCTATTGCTCATTGAGTTCGCTTATAACAATAGCTACCAGGCTACAATTCAGATGGCTCCATATGAAGCACTATATGGGAAGAAATGTCGTACACCTCTGTTATGGAATAAGGTTGGAGAGAGAAGAATTGGTAATGTGTCATATCAACTGGCCCTACCACCATCCATGTCAAGCGTTCATGACGTATTCCATGTATCTTTATTGAAGAAGTATGTCAGGGACCCATAGCACATCTTCACAGTAGACCCACCAGACTTGACAGAGGACTTAACATTTGAAGTGGTACCAGTGATGCTCACAAGCCGAAAGGTACAACAACTTCGAAGCAAGGATATCCACTATGCGAAAGTTCATTGGAAAAGCCAAGATGTCGAAGAAATTACTTGGGAAGAGGAAAGCGTAATGAGAAAGGAATACCCTAACCTTTTCAATGATCAAGGTACATTCAAATTTCGAGGCCAAAATTTCTTTTAAGGGTGGGGGAGTTGTGAGACCTACATGCAAATTTCAGGGACGAAATTTCTTTTAAGAGTGGGGGAGTAGTAAGACCCGCACTCCATGAACCCGATCTAAACCTTGATTTCATGTAGTAACAGGTCTTCCGATCATCATCGGGCCAGACGGGACGAGCGAATGACAGACAGGTACAGAACGGACCATCTTTTGTATGATTTTATTCATACCGGTCGATGGTACCGGTCGCTGGTATCGGTCGACCGGTATAGTCTACG
This sequence comes from Protea cynaroides, assembly GCA_028583415.1. Lineage (NCBI taxonomy): Eukaryota > Viridiplantae > Streptophyta > Magnoliopsida > Proteales > Proteaceae > Protea > Protea cynaroides. Next base: position 53,452,931 of record CM053275.1, on the reverse strand, counting down.
CAACAGACTACAAATATTCGGAACAGGATCTCTGCGGGTCCCACTTTCCAAAGTCCGAACCCTAATACTTTCCTAATCCTAGGAGGTTTCCTAAACCTAAATCCTAGCCTATTTAAACCCCTCTAAACCTCCTAGAATCCCTTCCATTGACTCTCACAGACCCTAGAGAGCAGAAGGAGATTGAAGAAGAAAAAGGAGCTAGGAAGAAGAAGGAAGGGCCACCATTACCGTTCGACGAAGAACACCTTAAGCAAATCGACAATAAGTGCCTGAACCTTCCTCTACTCTATGAACTCTAGAATGGTTAGTGTAGTTGAATCAATACCATGCAAAGCAGGTATTGATTTAAACCCTACTTTGCCCTCAAACCCTAATTTAATCGATAAACCCTAGACTCGAGTTCTAAGATAAATACCATCAAAACTAGGACTTCAATGGAGTTGGAAACAACTCTAACTCAATGCTCAGACCTAGATTGTGTAGGAGAAACCCTAGAATCAATAGAGGACGACCGATGGCAGACGAGAAACCAAGTGTATAGTCTTTCGGGGACAAATCGGTCGACTATACAGGTTGCACCTTGTGCGACCGGTATGTTGCGACCGGTACCTCCCGAGGGCTGGTCTGGGGGGACCGGCTGACCATACCAGTCGCTGGTTTTCCCCACAGTGCCGTGACCAGTACGTGCAATCCTAGGAGGCTTCCTAAACCTAAATCCTAACCGATTTAAACCCCTCTAAACCTTCTAGATTCCCTTCCATTGACTCTCACAAACCCTAGAGAGGAGAAGGAGATTGAAGAAGGAGAAGGAGCTAGGAAGAAGAAGGAAGGGCCGCCACTACCGTTCGACGAAGAACACCTTATGCAAATCGACGGTAAGTGCCTGAACCTTCCTCTACTCTATGAACTCTAGAATGGTTAGTGTAGTTGAATCAATACCATGCAAAGCAGGTATTGATCTAAACCCTACTTTACCGTCAAACCCTAATTTAATCGATAAACCCTAGATTCGAGTTCTAGGATGAATACCATCAAAACTAGGACTTGAATGGAGTTGGAAACAACTCTAACTCAATGCTCAGACCTAGATTGTGTAGGAGAAACCCTAGAATCAATAGGGGATGATCGACGATAGTAGAGAAACCAAGTATATAGTCTTCCGGGGACATACCGGTCTATTATACTGGTTGCACCCTGTGCGACCGATATGTTGCGACCGGTACCTCCCGGGGGCTGGTCCATGAGGACCGACTGACCATACCGGTCACTGGTTTTCCCCATAGTGTCACGACCGGTACATGCAACCGATCAGCCCTGTGAGATGTGTTTTGTCATCGTTGGTTTTTCGACCAACATAAACCCTAAGAAAACTATTCTAATTGAACCCTAATATTGTATAGGACTTTGTGATAGCACGTTTGGATCTTGCGACGTGGAGAAAGCTATCAAACGAGCATCAGGTAAGGGAATCGGACCTAAACCCTCATAATTTAATGGACAGTAAATTGTTGTTAATAACTATGACTCTGTGGATTGATGTTTGTGCATATTCGCATGTTATCCTTTACTTTCAGTTATTATTATTGTTCATGCATACTCGCTATGCTAGGTCGTGATTGTTAGGCAAGTGATTGTTTTCTTTGGTGTATGGAATGGGACTGGCCTGGGGTTTGGGATCATTCCTCACACTAGCACCTTTTTGTAGCATTCTATTTTAGCATGCTTAGTGCGGGTAGGGAATCAGGGGGAGGACGTGGCGCAATGGTCTCCGGCCTGGCCACCAGACTCTAGCTCTATCTCTATGCCATAGGGAGTTATGTTGGGATAGGGTCTACTTTGCGTATTGTTCTGTCTTAGTATGCTTGGTGCGGGTAGGGCATCAGGGGGAGGACGTGGCACTGTGGTCTCCGGCCTGGCCACTAGACTCTAGCTCTATCTCTATGCCGTAGGGAGCTGTATTGGGATAGGACCTACTGTGATGACAAATAGGATTGATTAATTACGAGCCCAGTTTGCAAGCCCTCGCCAACAGGGGCTTACATGTTGGTATGGGTGAAGCATCAGGGGAGGTGTGTGGATGTCTTAGCTCTATCTCTATTCCATGATTGGTGCATGTGGGTCGGAAGCGGTGTGATCTACTGGGCGATGCCACACACTCGTGTATAGAGATGCGGTGGCCGCCAATCCTTTCTATAGCATATTGCAAACTTAAACTGAACCACAGCATAAAATAATTGTTACTCATGCATATGAATCTTACACAATCTGATTGGCTTACTGAGCTAAGTTGTGAGCTCACCTTTGTATATATACATGTTTTTAAATGTTGATGCAGGTTATATGGTGGATGATTACGTGAACGCTTCGGCGTATGGAGGTGTTGCTGCTCTGATCGTGCAGGCAGGAGAGGACGAGCATGATGCTTCATGCGAGTGCCCTTTCTACGTGTACCTTTAGGATTTTATTTTATTTGTTTTAATTATTTTCAGTTGACATTAAAGTAATGTAAAGATATTATTTATGTTTGAGAATTTGGATAATGGAATATTTTATTAAATTTATCAATAGATACTCAGTTCATTTTATTTAAAGACTTCCGCTGTATTCTATTATATTCTGATTGTGGTTATGTGCAATGGTTTGTATGAGTGGACACGGTCTTATTGAGATCTTGGTGTGATCCGTTGCTTCGATGGTGGTTCACTCACACTTCTGGTTCAGCCGGAATTGAGGTGTGACAATGTGACCTAGGAAGGCCACTTTTTATTCAGCCAAAAGTCACATTCTTAAACATGGCATAGAGTCTTCTCCCTCAAATCTCTGTAAGGCTTGTCGTAATTGTACATTATGCACTTCTTTATTACGAGAGTAGATCAAAATGTCATTAATGAAGACTATGACTGAGGTATTTAGCATATCATGAATTCTCGGTTCATGAGTTCCATGAATGAAGCTGGAACATTTGTTAGTCCAAATAACATGACTAAAAATTCATAATGCCCATACCTAGTTCGAAAGGCTGTTTTAGGTATGTCACTCTCCTTGATCTTTAATTGATGGTAACTTGACCTGAGATCGATCTTCGAAAACACCACAACACCTTGTAGCTGGTCAAACAAGTCATCTATCCTTGGTAACGGATACTGGTTCTTGATGGTGAGCTTGTTCAATTCATAGTGGTCGATGCACAATCGCACACTACCATCCTTTTTCTTCACAAATAATACAGGTACACCCCATGTAGAGATGTTAGGTCTAATAAAACCTTTATTCAATAGCTCTTGTAACTACACCTTCAATTCCTTCAGTTCTATAGGTACCATTCAGTACAGAGCCTCAAACAACGGTGTCGATCCTGGTAGTAGGTCTATCACAAACTCTGTTACTCAATCTGGTGGAATCCTAGTAGATCTTTAGGAAATACATTGGGAAATTCTTTTACCACCTCTAGGTCTTCTAACTGTGGTCTATCTATAGTGACATCAATGACAGATATAAGAAATCCTACTTTCCCCTTTTGTAGACACTTAATTGCCTTAAGTGCAGAGAAAAATAGTTTCCTCTTCTTAGGCTTCCTATCCACTATGAATTCAAACATCATCCCATCAACTTTATCGAGCAACAACTTCTTCTCCACACATTAGAGGCTTACCTTGTGCAGAGACAACCAGTCCATACCCAAGATTACATCAAAGTCTAACATGTCTAGTTGAATCAAGTTCACCTCCAAACTTCTACCATCTATTAGGACTGGGCATGGTCCTTGGTATTCATTGAGAATTGCATCGACACTAAGAGGAAATCAGACAGCCAATGATGCCTCGAGGGGTTTTGTTTCACCTTAGATACTCTCTCCAAAGGATGGAGATACAAAGGAGTGGGTAGCTCTCGAATCAAAGAGTACCTTTACCCGTACTATCATTATAGCACCTAAGGTAATTTACCATGCTTTAGCTTATGCACATAAACAATAACGTAATAATTGTAAATGCATACATGTCACCAAGTTAGGGGAAAGCTCTACTTCTTCGACTGAAACAGCGTATACTTTTCTAGTCTGAGCAGCTTTATGATGGTGAGGACAAGTCCTAGAAAAATGTCATATCTCTCCATAATTGTAACACTTGCGATTTGTGACAAGTGGGATAGCCGAACGGTACCCTACAGGTGCTGCCTTAGCTGTGGTAGATTTTGTCATAGTCTGAGTAGTACGAAAAGTTTTATTGGTTGCCCTCCTATAGGTGATGTTGGCTATGCTCTTGTTGGTTCCTTTCTGTGCAAAGTAACTATCTCACAGACTGGCTTTTATGGCTTTGCCCATCTAAACGGCATCAGAGTACACTTCCTTTCCCAGTGCATCTACAATAGCTCAAATATTGCCTTGTAGACCCTTGGTAAATCTACAAGCCTTGGCCACTTCCTCCTTCATATTGGCGCTGGGTGAAATAAAACAATTCCTTGAACTTGTGTTGGTATTCATCCATAGACAGTTGCCCCTGGGAAACATTCAGATATTCCACCTCCTTCTTATCCTGATACTCCTTGGGAAGTATTTGTCGAAGAAGGCCTCATTAAAGATTGCCCAAGTGATCTAGGGATGCTTTGCAACTAGGAGTGGCTGAGTAGACTCCCACCATGTATTTGGTTTACCTTTGAGCATATGGGTGGTGCACAGGATCTTTTCATCCTCAGTATAGGTCATCAAAGGTACCGTCTTCTTAATAGACTTAATCCAGACTACTGGTTGCAGAGGGTCAGTCCCTATCCCAATGAATTTTAGAGGTTTCATCTTCATGAACCTCTCTATAGTTCTGGCTGGGTCATGCTATTGTAGTGCTAGTATGAACTACTGTTGATTCTGAATGACTGGAATTTTATGATTAGCATCATTCACAACCCTGTTCTGATCTATCGGTACTCCAATGGCATTTGCAGCATTGGCTCCAGGTAAAGGGATGTTAATGGCATTGTTCCATTGGTTAGCTACTCTTGGAGGTGCTAGTGCTGGCCTCAATATATCTCTAAGGTCAGCCAAAAACTGTTACCATTGGGCCTGACTTTCCTGCCATTATTCCCTCAGCACCTCACGGTGTTCCTGGCCCATGGTGTGAGCTAGGTTTCCCATGATTGTTGGGATATTCTTAGGAGTGGGTGCAGGTGGTGGAGGCAGCATGTTTTCCTTTTGAGTACCATCACCAAGAGGCAAAGTGGGTAGTTGTGTATTGTTCGGATTCGAGTTATCGTCAACCCAATTGTTATTGCGTGAACCTGAGTGGGTATCGGGTGCCATTCATGACCGGTAACGATTTCTAAAAAGTTTCATAACACTATTAATGACACATTCTACGATGACGGCATAAGGGTAAGATGGGAATAGAACATATACAAAACAATACCAATACAAAATAGCCAAACTAAATATAATATCAAATTTTCCTATATCCGATCGCAGTATCCGGCTTCGAAAGAATTGCGACCGGAATCTCATGGCCGTAAACATTTTTGAGTCTTCTGGATCTATCTGGGCGTAATATCTGGCTTCAAAAAATTCATGACCGGTAGTCTAGGCAGGCGCCATTACCAAGAGAATAAAACCCAACCTATAGAGGATCCGATCACGATATCTGGCTACAATTTCCATCAGGAATCACAACTGGTTGGGGGAATTATTCCCTCCTATAATGCCTATGCGTGTTTTTGAAAATGCACTATTCACTTTAATTTTTCTCTTAAGTAGCCTGGATGCCCTTTTTCGCCTCCGAACATAAGGCTTTTGCATCCAGTGGACTTCAAATCTTTGGCACTCCATTCATACTTCTCCTACATCAATCAAAGGTATGATTTTTGACTTCTTACCATCCATTTCTCCCTTTTAGGGTTTGAAATTGTTGTTTTTAAACTCTAGCTTCTAATTTTCCTTGAGTTCTTCATTCCAAATCAATGCTAGTACATTTTTACCCATCTAAATGCTCCTAAAATGCATTGCTCATGATTATGCAATGATTGTATGATGATTTTCATTGCTCATAACACAGGAAACAAGCTGATATATATATATATATATATATATATATATGTATAATTTTTTTCTTTGCATTCAATTTATCTTCCTTTTTATGCAACTTTCCTAAATACTTCTCCTTATGAATGCACACTACCGTGCTTGAGTTGTTTATCACTGTACAATAATCCGTTTGTATTTTGCTCATATTTTCCATGGTTCTTATCAATGAAACATGGGGATTCTCTCATACATATGCTCTAATTGGGATTTTTCTCCCATTGCCCCACGTTCTTCATGTCTCTCCTTTATTATGGAAATTTCTATATTATTTGGATATCACTCTATTGATTTCTCTTTCAAATCCATTGCTGTCTCTATTTACTCCTTACTTGTTACCTATATTTATACATTCTTTATTTGTTTCTTTTGTAGACAAATGGCTGCAAAAAAGAGGTCCAGAGTTCCTACTCCTTCAATGTTGGATGAATTATGATTTCGTTCACTAAAAACACATGAATCTTATCCCCGGTTTGAAAATAGATTAGTAGAGGTGGGTAGGAGGGTGATATTCGAGGACTTGGAGCATTTCAACAACTGGGCGACCTTTGACACTATGCGCTAGTCACCCATCCTTTGCTACATCATCATCACCAGGCGTAAATTGGTGAGACAATTCTATTGTAACCTTTGAGTAAAGGGTGGATTTGGTAAGTTTATGAGATGCGTAATCTGAGCATTTCTAGCCAAGTGGTGGGTGTTGACTTCTCCTTCAATACATAACATTTGACGGGTCTCTTGGGGCTTTCTATGGATGGCGAAGTGGTTTTCGGTGGTCCAAAAGAGAAGGACTTTCTGACAGAGGGTATGAGAGAAAAAATTTGGAGTCAGATCCTTCTTCCTGGTAGATGGCATTAGTGTGCCAACTATCGCCCCCTTCCTAGAGTGTACTGTAGGATTGTCTAGTACAACATTGTTCCCTAAGGAGGGCATTACAATGAAGTGTCGTCTTTTTGCCAGTTCCTTACATACCGCTTAGTGACTCACACTCCAGTTTTCTTGCCTTACATTTTAATGAGAGTTATGATTATGGCTGCAGAGAGTTTATGTAAGACCCACACTCTACTAATCCGGTCTAATCATATCATGCCAGGTCTTCCCATCATAGTCCAATCGAGTGGGCCAACTGTCTGAAAAAACCACAAGACTAAGTAAGTAAATCGATCCAAAAATGGTTAAATTTAAGTGTATGGTCGATATTTGAGCTAGTGTGGTCGACCATACGATGAGGAAAGTGAGACCAGTCGAAATAAGAGTTGTGGTCGATACTTGTGAGGGGTGTGGTCGATGGATTTTGTGACCACACCATCGACCACACGTTGCCAGATCAGACTCCGTGATTTACAAATTTTCCAAATCAAAGGAGATTTCTTTCCTAATTGTTGGAGGGCTCTATATTGAGATTTTCTCTCTATATAGAAGATGTCCCTCTGCCCTCTCTCACTCTTTTGGAGCAATCTCAAACCCTAAACCTAAGAGAGAAAGAGAAAGGAAGAGAAAGAAAAGGAGATTTAGAGAAGAAGGCTAAGAGAAAGGCTTAGCAGAGGAGGTATCTAGTTCTCTACAATAGGCTTAAGGTATGAACCTTGTCTCTGTAGATATAGATGACATAGAATAGGATTTTCCATTGTAATTGAGATGTTGAATCGATGTAAGATTTCAACCATGAGATTCCATAAGCAAATCTCAAAGGAGAATCATGGAGAGTAGGTTAGGGTAAATAGCTATGTAAAACTATGATTTAATGGCCATAGATTGACCATAGGATGAACCCTACTAATGAGCTGAGAAATTGACTCAGGAAGAACACGGATTGAAAGTGAAAATTTACCAGAAATTGTGTGGTCGCAGCTATGGTCACATGGTACATGACCACAGGGTCGACCACAACCATTCCGGATGTTATCAGGAATCGTATGGTTGCATGCTTTGGTCGCATGATGCATGACCATAGGGTCGATCGCACGACATATGGTCGCACTAAACATGAGACCATAGGATCGATCAATTACCCATTAATGGTTATATTTTAATTTTTTACTACTGTAACTTGGTATAAATGAACCCTAACTTAAATCCATACATTCCCTAGTTTCCCAAGTAGTTCAAAGTGACTTCCAAGGCTTAGAAGAAGGTTGCACATCGTTTACAAGTGAGGGAACAAGACCTAAACTAACTGGATAATGACAAGCTACTTTTCTTTAATTGTGTCCAATGCCATGAATGATTCCATGCTTGTATGTTTGTAATGTACATCTCACATGTCATCTAATATTACTGCTATTCTTACTCATGCATATTTATTTCTGTTTATTTATAACATAATGATGATGCTAGGGATAGGCATGCAATTGTAAGTGTGGTTAGTGTGTTGGATGCGAGTGGAGCATTAGGGGGAGGACGTGGTACTGTGGTTCATCCTGACCACAGACTCTAGCTCTATCTCTACTCAATCTTACCCACTGACATTGTCGTATCGCCATTACATTAGTGGAACTATTACTTCGTAGAGTATCAGGGGAGGTGGTCTCGAACTGTATGGTCTTCGACTCTGTCGAGGGGCCTTAGCTCTATCTCTATGGACATATTGAGGGATGCTGGGGTAAGGCCTTTGATACATTTGGATGACGTTAGGATTGGTTAGTAACGAGCCCAATTTGTAAGCCCTCGCAAGCAGGGGCTTACGTGTTGGTATGGATAGGGCATCAGGGGAAGTGTTAGTAATGTGTGATCTAGACACTTTAGCTCTATCTCTATTCCATAATGGGTGCATGTAGGACAATAATGGTGTTAATCCATTGGAAGGATTCACACATTCATGTAGAGAGGTGCGGTGGCCACCAATCCTTTCTATAGCACAGTTGTAAACTTAAACCAGACCAAAGATATGAATCAAATGCATACATATGTCTGCATATTATTTTGTTTGCTCACTGAACCATGATGTGTGCTCACCCTTTCGACGTTTAATATTTTTAGTTGATGATGCAAGTCTTACTGTTGAAGATTATGTGGAGGTGCCATTGTATGGACACGTAGCGGCGATGGATACTCAAGCTATGGAAGATGAGCACGACTCTGTGTGCAAGTGTTTCTAATGTCTTTATTCTTATATTAGTCATATGTTGATTATGGGGACTTATAGTAGTTTATTAATTACGTTTTGAGTTGTTTGGAGATAATTGGAATTAATTGTTAGACCTTAGTTCAATGTTAATAAAGACTTATGCTATCTATTTATTAACTTTGATTATTATTCTAGAATGTGTTTAGTTTAACATAGTTGGCACGGTCTTTACGAAATCCTGGTTGAACCATTAGTTCTTATGACGGTTCATTACACCACTGGTCAGTCCAGAATTAGGGGATAACAGGTTAGGTCTATCCCATCTGCTTTATGAAAGGTTGCTTATACATCTGTTCACTCTCTTTGACATCGATGTGCACGAGGTGCTTGCCATTTATGAGATGGTGGCTACTCATTTTGACTGGTATGCCATCACCACAATGGAGTTACATTAGGTGGCCTTATCGGATGATGAGTTAAAGGCTAGACCACCACCCCCACCTAGACAATGAGAGGCTCTTACAGTAGTGGTAGCAAAAGAGGTAGATGACAGAGAGGACGAGGATATTCTAGTAAAGGTACCGAGAGAGAGTGGTGATCTCCCTTCATATCCTGCACCGGTTCACAATACTCTAGATGATGTCTTGATGAATTTCATTGTATTCGAGCTGATCAAAGGGAGCATGCTCATACAGTGGAGAACTTAAACCGGAAAATACGGTATGCCCAGACTACTTTCTCTACTCACCTTGATAGCATTTAGGTAGCATTGATTAGAGCAGGCATGTTGCCTCCGGACAGTATAGGTGAGACTTCGGCTATGGGTACAGCACAGGTGTAGACTTTCCAATGGGTTTACGGGTCTACACCTATCACACCCCAATTCTAGTCTAACCATATTAGTGTGATGAACTGCCAATAAACCAACGGTTCAACCAGGATCTCATATAGGTCGTACCCACAATATCAAACCACACACACATTCCATGGAAATAATCAGAGGTAATAAACAAATAAGCGGAAGTTTTACAAATAATGAACTGAGTGTCTAACAATGATAATAAATAATTAATCCGATTATCTCCAAAACTCAAGACATAAAAGTAAATAATCCATTACATGTTCCAAAAATATAGCTAAACTAATCAAAAATGCACTAGTTGCACTAGCATGAAGAATCATGCGCATCATTAACAACTTCTACATCCATAGCGGCAACGTGTCCATACGTCGACGCATTCATATAGTCTTCAATGGTAGGACCTGCATCATCAACTAAAAATATTTGACGTCGAAAGGGTGAGCACACATCACAGCTAAGTGAGCAAACAAAACAATGCAACAAACATATGCATGCATTCAATTCATATCGTTGGTCTGGTTTTTAAGTTTGTAATGTGCTACAGAAAGGTTTGGTGGCCCCCGCACCACTATACACGAGTGTGTGAATCTTCCTAATGGATCAAACACCATTGCCGTCCCACATGCACCCACCATAGAATAGAGATAGAGCTAAAGTATCCGGATCAAACATCGCCAACACTTCCCCTGATACCCTACCCATACCAACACGTAACCCCCTATTGGCGAGGGCTTACAAACTGGGCTCGCAATTACCAATCCTAATTCCAAACAGTGTATCCAAGCCCTCACCCCAGCATCCCTTAATACGTCCATAGAGATAGATCTAAGGCCCCCCGACAGAGTCAAAGACCACACGGTTCGAGACCACCTCCCCTGATGCCCTACGACGTAATAGTTCTGCTAAGCTAATGGCGATACAACGATGTTAGTGGGCAAGATTGAGTAGAGATAGAGCTAGAGTCTAGTGACGAGGTCAAAGACCACCATGCCACGTCCTCCTCCTAATGCTCCACTCGCATCCAACGTACCAACCACACACATACATTCACATGCATATTCCTAGCATCATCATCATCATCATGTTATCAATAAACAGAATTAAATATGCATGAATAGTAATAGTAGGAATATTGGATGACATGTGAGATGCACATTACAAGCATACCAGCATAGAATCAATCATGGCATTGGACTCAATAAAAATAAACAGTTTGTTATTAACCAATTAGTTTAGGTCTTGTTCCCTTACCTGTTAGCAATACTTGATTTCCTTTCAAGCCTTGAAATTCTCTTTGAATTGATTTAACAACCTAAAAGTTATATGAATTTAAGTTAGGGTTCATATGTAACACGTTACAGTATTATGAAATCAAAACAGAGTACTGGTAGGTGTCTGATTGGTCCTATGGTCTCATACTGTATCAACCTTACTACCTACAATCGATACCCTACGGTAACATATGGTGTAATCGTAGCTGCGACCATATTGTAAGACCCGTGTCAATCTAACCCGGTCTTATCACCTTGAACCAGGATTACCCATCATGGTCGAGTCAAATGGACCAAGGGCGTGAAGGAGATCGAGATCCCAGGTATCAAATCAACCCTAAAACACTTAATTTAAGGGGAGGGTCGCATACCCAGCCAAGGAGGGTCGGACCTCCCAAAACAGAAAGTCAGACCCTCAGTTTTGAAGGGAGGGTCGGATAACTTAGAAACCTAGGGTCGACGGGATCATCGACCCTCCCATCGACCCTCAGTTGTCGCCGAAACTGAAACTTTCCTAATTTTCGATTGGGATTCTTTCCTAATCTCAAAGGGACTTATTTTAGGATGTTCCTACTCTATTTAAAGGATGTCCCCAAGCCCCTTTCACTCCTTTTACAACCCAAATTGAATTGAGAGAAAGAGAAGAGAAGGAAGAGAAGAAGAAGAGAAACAAGGTAGAGAAGAAAGCCAAAACAAGAAGAGTTGCAAAGAAGGAGTAATCTTCTCAGGTATGGATAATAATTCCATGTGTTTCTACAGACCTTAGATTAGATAATGAAGAGAGTGTGATCTCGGCGAAACCCAAACCATCAACCCATGGTTAGGTTTTCATAGAAAACCATGGGAGATTACATGAAAGCTATCTAGTTGGATTATTCATGGTTCTAGACCATGGAATGAATGTTGAATGGACTGTAGGAGAAATCCATAGGACCCCAAACACGAAGGATGGACTAAAAAGAGGGAAATTGACCAAAGAGCATCGAGGGTCGCACAGAGGGTCGATGACCATCCGACCCTAGGTGATCTTGAGTATCGACCCTCAGTGTTCGGGAAGTCCAGATTGGGGAGGGTCGCACCCAGGGTCGATCATGACTCCGACCCTACCTCCGACCCTCAGTTAACAGAATGGTTTTTAAATTCTGAATAAATTTTAATTAAATTTTATCGACTTTGTTAGATCTTCTAGCAATATAATAACATTATAAAGCTGATTCTAAATCTTGGAAGAGTATCTATTAGCAAGCTAAGATGAGGAAACGGAAGTCTAAACTAATTGGTTAATAACAAACTACTTTCTATTTTCTTGAGTCTAATGCCATGCTTGATTCTGTGCGAATATGTTTGTAATGTGCATACAACATGTCATCCAATATTTCTATTATTTGTTCATGCATATTTACTTTGTTGTTTATAACATGATGATGATGATGATGATAGGAATAGGCATGTGATTGTATGTGTGTGGTTGGTGTACTTGATGCGTGCAAGTATCAGGGGAGGTGTGATGAGAACGTCAATAAACGTTAACCTTTGGCGGGTCTCAGCTTTAGCTCTATCTCTAACTCAAGTCTTGTGCATTAGCATCGTCGTATCGCCATTACTTTAACAGAACTATAATGTCGTAGAGTATCAGGGGAGGTGGTCTCGGTCCTTGTAGTCTCTGACTCTACCGGGGGGCCTTAGCTCTATCTCTATGGACATTCTGAGGGATGCTGGGGTGAGGTCTTGGATACACTGTTTGGCATTAGGATTGGTTAGTTGCGAGTCCAGTTTGCAAGCCCTCGCCAGCAAGGGCTTACGTGTTGGTATGGCACTATATAGCAATAAACCTTAACCATTGTTATATAATGTTCATGATTAGGGTGGATGGGGACGACAATAAACGTTAACCTTTTGGGTGGACTTCCACACCCTGTGTATAGAGGCGGGGTCAATAAACGTTAACCTTTGACCACCCAACCTTTCTATTGTGCATTGCAAACTTTAAACCAGACCAAAGATATGAATTGATTGCATGCATATGTACTGTTGCATTGTTTTGTTTGCTCACTGAGCCATGATGTGTGCTCACCCCTCGACGTTGAATATTTTTAGTTGATGATGCAGGTTTCATAGTTGGAGATTATATGAATGCTCCAACGTACGGGAACGTAGCAGCAATGGAGATTGAAGCTGAAGTGGATACACATGACTCCTCTTGCGAGTGCAACTCATGTGTATTCTATTAGATATTTTTCTTAGGTTTCTTTACTTGGATTTATTATGGACATGTATTTGATATTTATTTATATCTCAGTTCATACAGAATAATTTTTTATTTAAATATTAATATCACAGTAGATTCTCAGCTCATTTTATTATAAGACTTCCGCTATTGTGTATTTACTCTGATTATGATTATGGATATATGGGGTTCAGATAACACGGATATAGCCTACTCGAGATCCTGGTTGAACCGTTGGTTTATTAGCGGTTCATCACACCATTCTGAATAGTGCGAAATTGGGGTGTGACACATATGGTTTCTAAAATTTTCCCGAATGCCTATGGTCGATCCTCTGGTCATGCTGGTCATGCTATGGTCGACCATAGCTGCGACCATGAGATTTTTAGTTACAGACTATATTCAATTCGAGTTCTTCTTGGGTCAAATCCTCTAATCTTCAATTGGATTTATTCTAAGGTCATCCTATGGCCATCATTAGTAGTTTCTTATCAACCTAATCATCAAACTCATCCCTCATGGCTATCCTTGTGATTTTCTTAAGGAAATCACATGGATCATAATAGGTTGATATTGCCCATTTTTCATAGAAGTCTTATTTCATAGAGCTTACATCTCCAGGGATTAGGTTTATACCTTTGCCTGTGGTAGAAAGACAATCTCTTCTCAGCAAGATTCTCTCCTTAGCCTTTTCTTCTTCTCCTTCTCTTCCTTCTCTTTCCTTCTATTTCTCTAGGGTTTACTAATGTTCTAAAAGAGTAAAAAAGGGCTGAGGGATGTCCTTTATATAGAGGAAAACTCTCCATATAGGTCATCTTTCAATTAGGAAAGAAATCCCTTAATTTAGGAAAGTTTTCAAAACTCGGAGTCTGATCTGGGGTCTCAAGGTCGATGGCTACGATCGTAGAACCCGTCGACCATAGGTCGAAATCATCGACCGTGGGGTCTTGGATTTGTGATCATTTTTCTTACCATATGGTCGACCGTACCTACCCAGGTATGCGACCATATGTATACAGTTTTGGGTGTTAAATCGATTTTTATACCTGGTTTGTGATCTATCTTCACACGCTCGGTTCACTTGGTCTAGGAATGATGGGTAGACCTGGCACGACATGGTTAAACCAAGTTAGTGGAGTGCGGGTCTTACAACTCCCCCCCCCCCCCCTCTTATATAAATTTCGTCGTAAAAATTTACACATACCTTCCGAGTCGAATAAGTGAGGATATTGCTTTCGCATAGCGTTATCTTCTTCCCATGTAATTTCTTCTACTTCTTGGCTTCTCCAAGTAACCTTAACGTAATAAATGTCGTGGTTGCCAAGACGTTTCACCTTCTGGCTAGTGATCTCAAAAGGTACCACTTCGAACGTCAAATCTTCAGTCAAATCTGATGGATCTGCTATTAACACGTGTGTTGGATCTCTGACATACTTCTTCAATTGTGAGACATGGAATACATCATGTATACTAGACATTGATGGTGGTAGTGCTAACTGATATGCTACCTTTCCACGTCTATCTAGAACTTCATAAGGTCCAACATATCTGGGACACAACTTTCCCTTCTGTCCGAACCTTTTCAAACCACGCATAGGAGATATTTTTAGAAATACCTTATCACCTATGGTGAATTCGAGATCTCTACGTCGATTATCTACATATTGCTTCTGACGGTTTTGAGCTACTCGGACCCTTTCCTTGATAATGTTGACCACTCGACAAGTCTCTTCAACAAACTCTGGTCCAACAATACTCCATTCTCCAACTTCGTTCCAAAATAAAGGAGTTCGACACTTACTACCATACAGTGCTTCATAGGGTGACATTTGTATAGTCACTTGATAGTTGTTGTTATAAGCGAACTCAATCAATGGTAGTTTCTTATCCCATGGTCCTTTGAAATCAATGACACATGCTCAAAGCATGTCTTCTAAAATCTTAATAGTATACTCCGACTGTCCATCTGTCTAAGGATGGAATGCAGTACTAAACTTCAATGTTGTACCCATAGCCTTCTGTAATCCTTCCCAAAACTTTGAGGTAAAGCGTGGGTCTTTGTCGGACACGAAGCTTTCAGGTACACCATGCAATCTGACAATATTATCTACATAAATTGATGAACACATTTTATGTGTAAATTTAAGGCATAAAATATACATCTCTTATTCTATTTATGATGCTTCTCGGGTATTTAATGTTGATTTTATGTTTGTTGGGTATAGGTGAAAGAATGGAGAAATTTGAGCTTAAAATATCATTTTATGAATTTTTGGTGATCCTGTCCAGTTAACTCACCCAGTCAACTCGGCAGCCGGGCATAAGACAAATTTTATGAGGAGAACCACGAATTTTGTGTATAAGATCAACCTTGGACCAAGTCAAAGAGTAGCCCAATCTCATGTAAAAGATTTCATTCTCTTGAGAAAATATTCCTTAGTTATTTGGAATCAAATTTACAAGATTGGCATGGCATGGAAGAATGGAAAGCTCCAATCGATTATGGAAGTTTTCAAAAAAGAGATAATAATGCTAAAGATATGATGAGTTGGTGCAAGATTTTTTCTACTCAAGAATAGTCCATATACAATGAACCTATAAGATTGGAATTCAGTTGCCAAAATTATCTCCACAAAATCTCTTGTAATTCAATTGTAAAGATTGATTGTGATCTTTACTATCTTGTATATATATGTAATGCTCAGCAATAGAAAATCATCCAAGAATTCTATTATGAGTTTTTTTTCTTAGTTTTGAGAATTTATGAGAGAGTTCAAGATTCTTAGTTTTTTCTTTTCAAGTTGTGTTCTTCTTACTTAAGTTTATTTTTATTTATTTATTTATTTTCTTTTAGTTTTAATTTCAGATTTAGAACTCTGTAGTAGGGTAGATAAATATAGGTTGTACCCCATTACTAATTTAATTTAGGAGAGAAGGCTTCCTTTGTAATCGTTTACACGTCGCCTTGGAGTGACAAGAAGACGACGAGCAACGACAGAGAAATATTCTATCGAGATAAGTTTTTCTTACATTCTTTTACTTTTAATTTCGTTTCTTTCTTGCAATAAATCTGTGTTACTTTATGGTTAGTGGTTTCGTAAATTTTCGTACTGTTATGAATGATTATTATTATTTTTATTGCTTGATTAATTTTTATTTAAAGTAATTAGGGTGTTAATTCAATCATATCCCTTTGGTATGCTTTGCCTTATTTGAGTTAGGATAATAGCGATTCCTCCCTGAGATCGACTCGTTATTGCACGATACCGTACACTTGCGGTTACATACATATTTAATTCACATCAAGTTTTTGGCGCCGTTGCCGGGGAGGCAAGCTGTTATTTTTCCTATTTTAAATAGTTCAAAGTGATTTTAAAAAAAATTGTAAAAAAAAAAATCATTGAATTCTAAGTGATTTAAAAAAAATGCAAAAAGTTTACATTGTTCTTTATGCCTTTCTTTGCACCTCCGATCCGTTAGGTTGGAACAGTACAATCGACGGTCCAATCCTGACCATGATATGGTGTTAAGGGATGCTGGATATCGAATCATCAAGAAGAATAACGACCAATAGCTTCGGCGGTAACGGTGTTGTTTCTCAAGGTAATTGCGGATATGACCGGTCTCTAACCCATTGATCGTCAGGAGGTTTGCATTGACCCTGATTCAAAAAAAATCAGCTTTTCGCATCGAATTTAGAGGAAAAAGAAAGAAAATTTTTTTTTATCATTTGAAACAGTTTTATGCATGAGCATATGGACTCATGATTCTAGCAATCATCTAATAAGAGTCCATCATTTACAATGGCTGAACCAAAGATGACACTTAAGGATAGATTTTACCCTGCTAGGGCAGCACAACCTTCATGTATTCAATTGCCGGCTGCCACAGGCAAAAACTATGAATTGACAACTCAATTCATTACCATGCTTCCTCATTTTCATGGGTTATCTTCAGAGGATGTATACTTGTTCCTCCGTGAGTATGAGGAGGTGTGTGCCCTCATTAAAATGCAACAGCTCAGTGATGATGCTGTCAAATTGAGGTGCATCACTTTTTCACTCAAGGATGGAGCTAAAAAATGGCTTTATGGTCTTCCCACAAATTCCATTACATCTTGGAAAAAATTTACTGTGTTATTCCTTAAAAAGTTGTTTCCTCTTCACAAGACAAATAAACTTCGAGGGGATATAATGCGGTTCAAACAAGAGTCAAATGAGTCTTTTTCAAGACTCATGGAAAGGTTCCAAGGTCTACTCCAAGAGTGCCCTCACCATGGTATTGAAATATGGCAGCTTTGTCAAATTACTTACGAGGGGATAGATTTTCCTACCAAGCAAATGCTTGAGTCTATGTGTCCTCAAGGATTCACTTCCTATGAGGATGCTAACGATGCTTGGAATTTTTTGGCGGATCTAGCCAAAAAAACAAGAGAGTGGGAGTCTGTGCAGGAGACAGATCGAACCCAAAAAGGTAAAGGTTACTTTGTCGATGGCATAGTAGCTAAGGAGGCACACTTAGATAGCCTTATCAAAAGGATAGAAGCCTTAGTTCCTAAAGACCCTATCCAAAAACCCCCCTGCCCCCTAACTCACGGTGTCAAACTCCTAGACACACAGTAGAGGGGAATGCCCTTCACGGGGAAATTCTCGGAATGCTAATGTAAGTGTTCCTTTTTCCTTTTTCCAATTCCTAAATCCAACCCAAATTTTTTTCCCTTTCCCTCAAGGGAACCCCGTGATCCCCCCCAAATCCCATATATAATTCCCCCCCCCCCCCCCCCCCCCCCCCTTTCCCCCCCCCACCCAATTTTTTCCCCCCAGGTTTTTTGCCACACCCCCCCCCCCCCCCCCCCCCCCCCCCCCGGTCTTACCACCTTGAATCAGGTTTACCCATCATGGTCGAGAATCAAGTGGACCAAGGGCGTGATGGAGATCGAGATCCGAGTATAAAATCGACCCAAAAACACTTAATTTTAGGGGAGGGTCGCATACCCAGCCAAGTAGGGGTCGGACCTCCCAAAACAGGAAAATGTCGGACCCTCGGATTTGAAGGGAGGGTCGGACAGCTTAAGACCCTAGGGTCATCGACCCTAGGGCGATCATCGACCCTCCCATCGACCCTCGGTTTCTGACGAATATAGAAATTAGGAAATTTCCTAATTTTCAATTGGGATTCTTTCCAAATCTCAATGGGACTATTATAGGACATTCCTACTCTATTTAAAGGACGTCCCTAAGCCACTTTCACTCCTTTCACAACCCTAATTGAATTGAGAGAAAGAGAGAAGAAGGAAAAGAGGAAGAAAGGAGACAAGGAGGAAGACTTAGCAAAAAGAGAAGAGATTTCGAGGAGGAGTAATCTTCTCGGGTATGGATACTAATTCCATGAGTTTCTACAGACCTTAGGTTAGATATGGTTGAGTGTAGGATTTCGGAGAAACCCAAACCATCCATTCATGGTTAGGTTTTCATGGAAAACCATAGGATGATGCATGAAAACTATTTAGATGGATTATACATGGTTCTAGACCATGGAATGACTGTTGAATGAATGTAGGAAGCAAGCCATAGGACCCCAAACACGAAGAGTGGATTTAAAAGTGGAAATTGGACCAGAGTGCATCGAGGGTCGCACCGAGGGTCGATAGACCATCCGACCCTAGGTGTTTCGACCATCGACCCTCAGCATTCGGGAAGTTCAGAATGGGGGGAGGGTCGATAGACCCATCGACCCTAGCATCGACCCTAGCATCGACCCTCAGTTGACAGAATGGTTTTTAAATTCTGAATTAATTCTAATTAAATTCTATCGACTTTGTTAGGTTTGCTAGCAATATAATAACGTTATAACGGTGATTCTAAAGCTTGGAAAAATATCTTTTAGCAAGCTAAGGTGAGGAACCTTAACTCCAAACTAAATTGGTTAATAATAAACTATTTTCTATTTCTTGAGTCCTATGCTATGTTTGATTCTATGCGAATATGTTGTAATGTGCATACGACATGCCATCCAATATTTCTATTACTTGTTCATGCATATTTACTTTATTGTTTATAACATGATGATGATGATGATGATAGGAATAGGCATGTGCTTGTATGTGTGTGGTTGATGTGCTTGATGCGAGCGAGTATCAGGGGAGGTGTGATGAGAACGTCAATAAACGTTAACCTTTGGCGGGTCTCAGCACTTTAGCTCTATCTCTAACTCAAGTCTTGTGCATTGACATCGTCGTATCGCCATTACCTTAGCGGAACTATTATGTCGTAGAGTATCAGGGGAGGTGGTCTCGGTCCTTGTAGTCTCTGACTCTACCGGGGGCCTTAGCTCTATCTCTATGGGCATTCGAGGGGATCTTTGGGGTGAGGCCTTGGATACACTGTTTGGCATTAGGATTGGTTAGTAGCGAGCCCAGTTTGCAAGCCCTCGCTAACAGGGGCTTACGTGTTAGTATAGCATTATATAGCAATAAACGTTAACCTTTGTTGTATAATGTTATGGTAGGGTGGATGGGGACGACGATAAACGTTAACCTTCGGGCGGGCTTCCACACCCTGTGTATAGAGGCGGTGTCAATAAACGTTAACCTTTGACCACCCAACCTTTCTATTGCGCATTGCAAACTATAAACCAGACCAAAGATATAAATTGACTTTTTGCATGCATATGTATTGTTGCATTGTTTTGGCTACTCACTGAGCCGTGTTGTGTGCTCACCCCTCGACGTCGAATATTTTTAGTTGATGATGCAGGTTACACAGTCGAAGATTATATGAACGCGTCTGCGTACGGGAATATAGCAGCAATGGACGTTGGAGCTGAAGATGATACACACGACTCCTCTTGCGAGTGCAACTCGTGTGTATTTGATTAGATATTTTTATAGGTTTCTTTATTTGGATTTATTAAAGACTTGTATTGATATTTACTTATGTCTCGGTTGATACAGAATAATTTTCTATTAAATTATTAATATCATCTTAGTTCTCAGTTCATTTATTTATAAGATTTCCGCTATTGTGTATTTACTCTGATTATGATTGTGGATGCGTGTAAGTTTGGATAACGCGGGGATGGCCTATTAGAGATCCTGGTTGAACCGTTGGTTATTTAGCGGTTCATCACACCATTCCGAGCAATGCGGGAATTGGGGGTGTGACAACTTGGTATCGAGCTTCTCGGGCTTTGCCCGCCGAACCGACACGCATTCAAGACCATTGTGAACGAGATAGGATAAATTAAAAGCTTTAATACAAACACACTTGTAAGCACAAGTGATGATTGAAACCGAATTAAAAAGAGAATAATGCATCTATTAAAGGGAAAACCAGTTACATACAATGAGTAAGAGAAACAAAACGTATATACATCGCTAAAGCAGAGTACAGTCCACAACCCGGACAGTTACTCTGTAGTACAAGAAAAGTAAAGTGCAAATCGAGAAGTTGGAGGCGAAGGAGGAGGCGGTGCCTCACGGTCTCCGTCCTAGTCCTCGGCATAGACCCTAGTCAACCATGCCACCCGGGTCTGGTCGCCGCGAGACTAGGCGTGAGATCAGCCACCCTCCGATCAGGTCCGGCGCTGGGCGTCTAGGAGCTCCCCTATCCGCGAGATCCGATGCGCGCCAACGCTAGCCTCTCTAATCTCGTGAAACATACTCTGCGAGCACGTCATCAGCTGGTGGGCATGAAGGACCAGCCCCATGAGAAGGACCGGTCTCCGGTGCCGGAGCCGCCGCAGCGAAGTACCAGCCCTATCCGCATGTGTGGGTGATGGCGGTGGTATCGCGTCGACATCCATATACATACGATCGTCATCGTCGACCGGATCCCCACGAGCCCTAGCAGCAGCCTCAGCATCAGCCATCTCGACCCGAGGTTGAGGACGCACCATCGCGTTCCTCTCCTCATCGCTAACCTCTGCATCCCGCAGCTCCATCTTGCAGATAGCCTCCCAATCTAGAGGCGACGAGAAGGTCTTCTCTCGGATCTTCTCATCTACCGGATCCACCCCCAAACGGGTCGGGCAGTAGCATTGTAATCATGCGTCCATAGGGTAGATTACCCCTATGACCGGACAATGTGGCACTAATCATCGTCCGCATGATGATGTAAGGAAAGGCGGACCGGTGGCGAGTGCGATATGCGGTAGATCAAGAACTGGGTCAGGCGAGAGACCCTCTCATAATGCCCACTCTGCGGGATCAGATTATCTTTGGATAATCTTACGAAGACCCGTGGAGCTGGACGCAAGTAGCAAGCTCTCATCTGCCATCTATCGGGACGGAGCAAGCTGGTTGTCGATCTCCGCCCTCATCTCCATCTCAACAAACTTTGGCTCTCCCGGCGCACAGTACACCATAGGGCCATCATAGGTAATGCCCAACAGATCGGCCAGCTGCCGATAATCAAAGGAGATGTGCACCCCCTTGACGTAGCTAGTGATGCGCAACTCCTGGCCGTGCTCAACGTCATTGTAATTCCCCACCACCTGGAGATTACAATAGAACTGGCGTACCAAGTCGGGACATGTGCACGCATCGTATGTGATGACAGGGAGCCACCCCATATCACCAAATGCTCCCTCTACATTGAACAAGGCTAGCTCAGCCAAGTTCACCATGCGACCCCCTTCCACTTTCTTACGGGCATAGTCAGCATACTGTGCCTCGGCTTCATTCGAACGGAAGCGAAGTGGATCACGCAATCTTGGCACTTTGGTACGGGCCATAGTATCTGCAAAAATAAGAAGGAGAAAAGAAACAAGGAGTTAATAGGATAAAAATCCGAAAAATTAAAATAGAGCCCCATTTCTCACCATATAAGTGGGCATGAGAACTTACGTAGGTTAAAATATGTCCTACGACCCACATACAGTAGGAGATTTTAACGACGAAGTTCAATTTGAAGAAATTTAAGAAAAATCAAAAAAATTTCGATAAATTAGGGCAAAAAGAGAAAATTCTAAGTTTCTCGATAACCAACCGATGAAACTCAAACATTTTTTAGGGCTTTCGTTCCTCAAGACCCCAATAACAAAAGCCCCCAATAAAAATCGAATTTTTACGGTTGGAAAAAGTTTAATTTGGAAAATACGAGCTAAATGGGCAAAAACCTAGAAAAGAAAACCTAAAAACAGGTAAAGGTGAGAGGATATACCTGTAGGGATGACGTGGGCGTCGAAACCCGGAGTTAAACCGACCAAGAACAGTGGAGTAGCACTGTAGCAACTCGAGAGTGGAGGCGAGTCGAAACGGAGGAGGAATAGTGAGAAATGACCCAAAATCGGATCTTAAAAATCTGATTTTTGGTCCGAGGGTCGGACAATTCGACTGACACCATCGACCCTCGGATCGACCCTCCCATCGACCCTCGGCTCTCGGGAATCGACGGAAAATCGGGGTCGGACTGAGGGTCGGACACCCATCGACCCTCGCATCGACCCTCAGCTCTCGGGAAGAACAGGTCATTCCCAGGGTCGAATACCCAGGGTCGGACCTACCAGCGACCCTCACCATCGACCCTGCATAGAAAAGACAATATTTTTTTTTATAAAATGAGTTAGAAATTGAAATTTCTTATCGGTTAGTGTGCCTACATGAGATATAAATGAATTCTAACCTACCTTGATGAAATTTCAGGCACCGACAATCACCGAAAGAAAATATGTCTGGATGTAGAGTGACCCGACAGGACCCGAAATACAGTCCCACCACCACCACCGGTGGAGGAGACTAGTCAAGAGAATAACCATGCACGGGGTAATCCCGGAGCCAGCGAGGCCCTACAAATTTGCCACCTCCACCACCGGAGCTAGCAACTGTGGTTATGAATCTGGCACAACAGCTACAACAAATGCAACACGCACAAGCTCAAATGCAGGTTGCAATGGGAGTTATGTTTCAAGCCACTCAGGCTGCAACCATGCACACTGGGCAAGCTAGTGCAGCACCAGTGGGTAATCACCCAGCTCAACAGACACCTCAACAACCGGCTGCACCAATTCCAATGCAAGTCCCAGAAGCAGCCCAAGGGAACTATCAGTATCCACCCCCTATGTTTGGGGCATACCAAAATCAACTGGATCACTCCCGATTAGTGGAGAGATTTTTGAAGATGAAACCTAAGGAATTCAACGGCAAGCCGTCTGATCCACTGTGGCCAGCACACTGGATAGACGAAATGGAAAGGAACTTCCTTATGATGACTATTACCGAGGAAGAGAAAGTACTATGCGCCACCTTCATGCTCAAAGGCGACGCACACCATTGGTGGAAATCTACAAAGACGTATTTATTGACCAAGCACGCCCTACTTGACATGGGTTATATATAAAGAAGCATTCTTTAAGAAGTATTTCCCAAGAAGCTTCGGAGATTCAATGGAGAAGGAATTTCCGAGTCCTTACCGGGGCGGATGTCCGTGGACGCGTATCAACAGCGCTATGAGGAGCTATTTTTCTTCGCACCGGCTAGCATGCAAGAAGAAGATACAAAAACCCGTAGGTTCGTCGCGGGACTAAGAGGAAGCATAAGAGAAAATGTTCTGGGCTTAGAGAAGAAAATCTACAACGAAGCTGTCCAGATTGCTCGAGTGATCGAATCGAGCCAGAAGGAGAGTTATTTCTCCCGAACGAAGGCATCAAGAGACCAGCCGGAAACTCCTACAACGGAGGCAATAATAGGACGTATAAACCTTTTCGTCCTCGAGAATTTTGCTACTGCACCAAAGTCTACTTCCGCAGCTCAACCACAGCCAAAGCCAAATTCGAAGCCCCGAAGTGTTATAACGCAACCAACCAGGGGCATATGGCAAGAGAATGTCCAAAACCCAAGAAGCAGTTACATCAAGGACGGGTATATGCTTGTTACATCGGAGGATGCAGCCGCATCGCCCGATGTGGTCACGGTATGACCGAAACTTTTAAGATTATAATTTCATTGATTGAGCATGTAGACTAAGTAAAAACGGATCACGGGTATTGTACCTATCAATGGCGTACCAGCCGGAGTACTCTTTGATTCAGGAGCTACGCATTCATTTATATCTGTGTCGTTTGGAAAGAAGACCAATTTACCCATCAAAACATTAGACTACAAGTTACTTGTACGGTCACCGATGGGATTAGAAGTGGAATTAGAGAAAGGTTATGGGCCATGTCCAGTTTTCATTGGCGAGAAAACCTTGGATGCAACTTTAATACAACTTGAGATGGCAGACTTTGATGTCATCTTGGGAATGGACTGGTTAGCTCGGCATTCTGCAAATCTGTTATGCGCCGAGAAGAAGCTAACGTTCAAAGACAAAGAAGGAGCAGAATTCAGTTTCTCGGGAACCAAACTTCCCAGAAGACGCAAGCTCATACTCTCAGCATTAAAGGCTAAGAAGTGCCTTGAAAAAGGAGCCGTCGGATATCTAGTATCAGTGGTCGACCTAACCAAGGACGCGCCACGAATGGAAGATATTGACGTCGTGCGGGATTACCCAGATGTATTTCCGGAGGAACTACCCGGATTACCGCCCGACCGTGTCACGGAGTTTGTAATAGACCTGATACCTGGAGCCGCACCGGTATCAAAAGCACCGTATAGAATGGCTCCTACTGAATTGAAGGAATTAAAAGTGCAATTACAAGAACTGCTGGATAAGGGTTATATTAGACCCAGTATATCTCCATGGGGAGCACCGGTGTTGTTCGTGAAGAAGAAGGATGGTAGTGTTCGATTATGTATCGACTATCGAGAGTTGAATAAGCTGACAATCAAGAATCGATATCCACTACCCAGGATCGATGACTTGTTCGATCAGTTACAAGGAGCGAAGGTATTTTCAAAGATCGATCTTCGATCGGGGCTATCATCAACTGAAGATTAAAGAAGGTGACATTCCGAAGACAGCTTTCAGGACAAGATACGGACATTATGAGTTCTTAGTGATGTCCTTCGGATTAACTAATGCACCGGCAACATTCATGGAACTTATGAACCGAGTTTTCCACGATATGTTGGATACGTCGGTTATAGTATTTATTGATGACATATTGGTATACTCCAAAGACAAGGAAACCCATGTCAAGAACCTAAACGCAGCCCTACAGCGTTTAAGGAAAGAGAAGTTATACGCCAAATTTTTGAAGTGTGAGTTTTGGCTAAGTGAAGTCGCCTTTCTAGGCCATGTAGTATCCGCGGAAAGGAATCAAAGTGGACCCCGGTAAGATCGAGGCTATTGTGAAGTGGGAAGCACCAAAGAGTGTTTCGGAAATTAGAAGTTTTCCGGGTCTAGCTGGATATTATCGGAGATTCGTAGAAGACTATTCTCGGATTGCCGTACCTCTCACCGTTCGACCAAGAAAGGAGAAAAATTTGTATGGACGGATAAGTGTGAAAAGAGTTTTCAAACACTAAAGACCGGATTGATATCCGCCCCAATTTTGACCATTCCCGTTCGGGACAGACATTTACCTTATACACTGATGCATCGGGATTGGGACTAGGATGTGTGCTTATGCAAGGAGAGCAAGTAGTTGCGTATGCCTCGAGACAGTTGAAGGTACATGAGAAAAATTACCCCACTCATGATTTGGAGTTAGCGGCGGTAGTACATGCTTGTCAAGATATGGAGACACTACCTATACGGAGGGGAAATTTCAGATTAAGTCGGACCATAAAAGTCTTACTTATCTATTTAATCGAGAAGGAGTTGAATATGAGACAAAGGAGATGGCTGGAACTATTGAAAGACTATGATTGTGATATCCGGTATCATCCGGGAAAGGGGAACGTGGTAGCGGATGCATTGAGCGAAAAAGCAATGATAAAATCTCAAGGAGAAGTTAGCACGACTGCAGCAATGTATACCAACGGAATGGTGTTTAATCACGGCAATGAACAATATGTGATAGATACAACGGATGAATCAGCTAGCCAAGGGTTTATTCATCGATTTTCAAATATGTTCGCGGCATTGAAGATTATACCGGATATAGTGGACGAAGTGAAGACAGCTATCAAAGCAGATCCTTATCCGAGAACGAGTACAAGAAGATATTGAGAAAGGTAGGACCAACCCCGAGTTCACCTTGGATGACGAGAAGGTACTGAAATATAAAGGGAGAATATGTGTACCCGAAAACGAAAGTATGGACATTAGACACCGACCCATGAAGGAAGCCCATACCACCATCTACTCGATACATCCTGGAAGCACAAAAATGTATCATGATCTAAAGAAACTGTATTGGTGGAGGGGAATGAAGGCAGATGTAGCCAAGTTCGTGTCTCAATGCCTAAATTGTCGGGAAGGTAAAGGCGGAACGACAAAGACCCGCGGGGACTGTTACAACCATTACCGGAACCAGCATGGAAATGGGACTGCATCACTATGGACTTCGTCACAGGACTACCATTGACTCCTCGAGTAGTTGACGCAGTTTGGGTGATTGTGGACCGTCTGACTAAGACAGCTCGCTTCATACCGATACGACCCCAATATACACTTGAACGGTTAGCAAAGTTGTATGTGGATAATATTGTTCGGTTACATGGTGTTCCGGGAAAGCATTGTGTCCGATAGAGATCCACGATTTACTTCCAAATTTTGGGAAGGACTGCAAAAGGCTATGGGTACAACATTGAAGTTCGATCTGCATTCCACCCACGGACCAGACGGACGGTCGGAGCGTACAATCCAGATTCTAGAAGATATGCTACGAGCATGTGTGATTGATTTCAAAGGATCATGGGACGAAAAGTTACCATTGATCGAGTTTGGCTTACAATAACGGCAGATGTCACCTTATGAAGCACTGTATGGCAGGAAGTGTTAAACTCCCTTGTTTTGGAATGAAGTTGGAGAACGTAGTATTGTTGGACCAGAATTTGTTGAAGAGACTTGTCGAGTGGTCGACATCATCAAGGAGAGAGTGAAAACAGCTTAGAACCGTCAGAAGCAATATCGCGGATACTCGACGAAGAGATCTAGAGTTCGCCGTAGGTGATAAAGTATTTTTTGAAAGTATCGCCTATGAGAGGATTGAAGAGATTCGGACGGAAAGGAAAATTAAGTCCAAGATATGTCGGACCATATGAGATTATAGCTAAGCGTGGAAAGTAGCTTATCGGTTGGCATTACCACCATCTATGTCAAGTGTGCACGACGTATTTCACATTTCTCTATTGAAGAAGTATGTCAAGGATTCGACGCACGTGTTGACAGTAGATTTGCCAGAATTGACTGATGATTTGACATTTGAAGTAACACCAACGGAAATCACTAGTCGAAAGGTTCAACGTCTACGCAATAGAGATATCTACTATGTTAAGGTCACATGGAAAAGTAGAGACATGGAAGAGATTACATGGGAAGAAGAGAATGCTATGCGAAAGCAGTACCCACACTTATTTGATTCAGAAGGTACGTACAATTTCGAGGACAAAATTTTTATAAGTTGGGGGAGTTGTAAGACCCGTGTCAATCTAACCCGGTCTTACCACCTTGAATCAGGTTTACCCATCATGGTCGAGTCAAGTGGACCAAGGGCGTGAAGGAGATCGAGATCCCAGGTATAAAATCGACCCAAAAACACTTAATTTTAGGGGAGGGTCGCATACCCAGCCAAGTAGGGTCGGACCTCAAAAAACAAAATGTCAGACCCTCAGATTTGAAGGGAGGGTCGGACAGCTTAAGACCCTAGGGTCGACGGGATCATCGACCCTCCCATCGACCCTCGGTTTCGACCGAATATAGAAATTAGGAAATTTCCTAATTTTCGATTGGGATTCTTTCCAAATCTCAATGGGACTATTATAGGACATTCCTACTCTATTTAAAGGACGTCCCTAAGCCACTTTCACTCCTTTCACAACCCTAATTGAATTGAGAGAAAGAGAGAAGAAGGAAAAGAGGAAGAAAGGAGGCAAGGGGGAAGGCTTAGCAAAAAGGAGAAGAAATTCGAGAGGAAAGTAATCTTCTCAGGTATGGATACTAATTCCATGAGTTTCTACAGACCTTAGGTTAGATATGGTTGAGTGTAGGATTTCGGAGAAACCCAAACCATCCATTCATGGTTAGGTTTTCATGGAAAACCATAGGATGATGCATGAAAACTATTTAGATGGATTATACATGGTTCTAGACCATGGAATGACTGTTGAATGAATGTAGGAAGCAAGCCATAGGACCCCAAACACGAAGAGTGGATTTAAAAGTGGAAATTGGACCAGAGTGCACCGAGGGTCGCACCGAGGGTCGATAGACCATCCGACCCTAGGTGTTTCTGACCATCGACCCTCAGCATTCGGGAAGTTCGAGAATGAGGGGAGGGTCGATAGACCCATCGACCCTAGCATCGACCCTAGCATCGACCCTCAGTTGACAGAATGGTTTTAAATTCTGAATTAATTCTAATTAAATTCTATCGACTTTGTTAGGTTTGCTAGCAATATAGTAACGTTATAACGGTGTTTCTAAAGCTTGGAAAAATATCTTTTAGCAAGCTAAGGTGAGGAACCTTAACTCCAAACTAAATTGGTTAATAATAAACTGTTTTCTATTTCTTGAGTCCTATGCTATGTTTGATTCTATGCGAATATGTTTGTAATGTGCATACAACATGCCATCCAATATTTCTATTACTTGTTCATGCATATTTACTTTATTGTTTATAACATGATGATGATGATGATGATAGGAATAGGCATGTGCTTGTATGTGTGTGGTTGATGTGCTTGATGCGAGCGAGTATCAGGGGAGGTGTGATGAGAACGTCAATAAACGTTAACCTTTGGCGGGTCTCAGCACTTTAGCTCTATCTCTAACTCAAGTCTTGTGCATTGGCATCGTCGTATCGCCATTACCTTAGCGGAACTATTATGTCGTAGAGTATCGGGGAGGTGGTCTCGGTCCTTGTAGTCTCGACTCTACCGGGGGCCTTAGCTCTATCTCTATGGGCATTCCGAGGGATGTTGGGGTGAGGCCTTGGATACACTTGTTTGGCATTAGGATTGGTTAGTAGCGAGCCCGGTTTGCAAGCCCTCGCTAACGAGGGCTTACGTGTTAGTATAGCATTATATAGCAATAAACGTTAACCTTTGTTGTATAATGTTATGGTAGGGTGGATGGGGACGACGATAAACGTTAACCTTCGGGCGGGCTTCCACACGTGTATAGAGGCGGTGTCAATAAACGTTAACCTTTGACCACCCAACCTTTCTATTGCACATTGCAAACTATAAACCAAGACCAAAGATATGAATTGACTTTTTGCATGCATATGTATTGTTGCATTGTTTTGGCTACTCACTGAGCCGTGTTGTGTGCTCACCCCTCGACGTCGAATATTTTTAGTTGATGATGCAGGTTACACCGTCGAAGATTATATGAACGCGCGTCGGGCGTACGGGAATGTAGCAGCAATGGAAGTTGGAGCTGAAGATGATACACACGACTCCTCTTGCGAGTGCAACTCGTGTGTATTCGATTAGATATTTTTGTAGGTTTCTTTATTTGGATTTATTAAAGACATGTATTTGGTATTTAAATATTTATGTCTTAGTTGAACACGGAATAATTTGCTATTAAATTATGGGTATCATCTTAAGTTCTCGTTCATATTATTTATAAAATTTCCGCTATTGTGTATTTACTTATATTATGATTGTGGATGCGTGTAAGTTTGGATAACCGGGGATAGCCTATTAGAGATCCCTGGTTGAACCGTTGGTTATTTGGCCTAAGTTCATCACCACCCATTCGCTAATAGGTTGGTAAACCAAAAGAAGCTGTTTAGTTAATAAAATTTTAGGGGTCTGACACCCTGGCCCCACCCAACCAAACCCCTAAACCTAAAACAAAAAGGAAAACAAAAACCGAAACGTTTTTTTCCGCCCCCCCTTTTTTTCCCTTCCACCCCCTCTGGGGCCAAAAACAAGGGCCCCCGGCTGTCCTACCATCTCTTGCATCATAGGCAACACTTTTATTGATCATGCTCTGCTAGACTTAGGTGCAAGTGTGAATCTTCTACCTTATCATGTTTACCAACAATTAGGATTGGGAAAGTTGAAACCAACGTCCATCTCACTTCAACTAGCTGATCGCTCTGTAAAAACTCCTAAAGGAATGGTAGAGGATGTTTTGTTAAAGGTAGGAGAATTTTTTTTTCCTGTGGATTTTATTGTTTTAGAAATACATCCTGTCTCCAATAGGGATCAAATCCCTATCATTTTAGGGAGGCCGTTTCTGGCTACAAGCAATGCACTGATAAATTGCAAGAACGGTCTCATGAAACTGTCATTTGGTAACCAAACTGTTGATTTAAATGTATTTAGGCTGGGTAAGCAACCGAATGAGGAAGTACATATGCTCCAAGAATTCCCTGACCATGTAGAGACCACTTTTGACATTGACTGGGAATTCTTATAGTGTATGGAAGAGTTGGGAGGAGTAGAGGATACTTTCTCATCAGAGGCATGGAGTATCCACACACCTGTGGAACCTCTAGGACCTCTATCCACTTCCAATCCCAAGCCCTTAATGGTTGAACCACCTAGCTTAGAATTAAAGGAGTTACCATCCACTTTGAAGTATGCCTTCCTAGGACCTGACCAGATTCTTCCTGTTATTATTGCATCTGATTTGACTTCTAATCAGGAAGAAGAGTTAGTCAAACTCTTACAAAATCACAAGGAAGCCTTAGGTTGGACTGTGGCTGACATCAAAGGTATTAGTCCGTCTATTGTTCAGCATCATATACACCTTATGGAAGATACCAACCCCTCAAGGGAACCTCAGAGACGGGCAAATCCTGTGATGAAGGAAGCCATTAAGAAAGAGATTCTAAAGTGCTTAGCTCATGGGATCATATATCCCATATCTGACAGTGAGTGGGTAAGTCCGGTACATGTGGTACCAAAGAAGTCAGGAGTCACTGTAGTTGCTAATGCTGACAATGAATTGATTCCAACCCGTATCCAAACAGGATGGAGAGTCTGCATAGACTACAGAAAGCTGAATACGGCAACGTGGAAGGATCACTTCCCTTTGCCTTTCATTGACCAAATGTTAGAGAGGTTGGCCGGACATGAATACTATTGCTTCTTAGATGGATACTCCGGTTACAATCAAATCCCCATTGCCTTAGATGACCAACACAAGACCACTTTCACATGCCCCTACGGAACCTATGCTTACCGGCGCATGCCTTTTGGGCTATGCAATGCCCCTGCCACTTTTCAAAGGTGCATGATGAGCATCTTCTCAGATATGGTAGAACAATATTTAGAAGTATTCATGGATGATTTTTCTGTGCATGGGTCTACTTTTCTGATTGCCTACATAATCTTTCCTTAGTTCTTGTCAGGTGTACGGAGAAAGATTTAGTTTTAAATTGGGAGAAATGCCACTTCATGGTAAAACAGGGCATAGTGTTGGGTCACATCATTTCCAAAGATGGGATCATGGTTGACAGAGCCAAAGTAGAATTGATTGAAAAGCTACCTGTTCCCAAATCTGTTAAGGACATTCGCTCCTTTCTAGGGCATGCCGGTTTCTATCGGAGGTTCATTAAAGATTTTAGTCAAATTGCTCGTCCTCTCACCTCTTTGCTTGCTAAAGACCAGCTCTTTGATTTTAATGATGCCTGCCTTGAGAGTTTTAATCAACTCAAAGGTTTTGACCATTTGCCCCGTCATTCAAGCACCTATATGGACAGAGCCCTTTGAGCTTCTGTATGATGCTTCTGATTTTGCATTAGGAGCTATCCTTGGGCAACGGATCAATAAGTTACCCCATGTAATTTGTTATGCAAGTAGGTCTTTAAATGATGCACAACTTAATTACACCACCACTAAAAAGGAATTCTTAGTTGTTGTATTCGCTTTAGAGAAATTTCGTGCCTACTTGATAGGATCCCATGTCATTGTGTATACGGATCATGCCGCTCTCAAGCATCTCTTGCAGAAAAAGGATGCCAAAGCTCGTCTCATTAGATGGGTTTTGCTTTTACAAGAGTTTGACTTAGAGATTAGGGATAAACCAGGAATAGAAAATCTGGTTGCTGACCACTTATCCCGACTGCCTAATTCTTTGACTGTCGATTCACCAGTCAACGAGTCTTTCCCAGATGAGCAATTGTTTGCAGTATCTAGTGAGCCTTGGTTCGTTGATATTGTAAATTACTTGGTAACGGGTGCGACCCCTTCCCATTGGTCCGCCCAGGATAGGTATAGATTCCATTCCCAAGTCAAGTACTATTTTTGGGACGATCCATATCTGTTCAAGACTTGCCCTGATCAGATTATCAGGAGATGTGTACCTGACCATGAACAACAATCTGTGTTGTCTTATTGTCATGATCAGGCGTGTGGTGGCCACTTTGGGCCAAATAAGACTGCGGCCAAGGTTTTACAGTCTGGATTCTACTGGCCTAGTCTTTTTAAGGATGCATTTAATTACTGTAAGGCATGCCCTTCTTGTCAGTCTTTAGGCCGCATTACCAAGCGGAATATGATGCCACTAAACCCAATTTTGGTGGTTGAAGTTTTTGATGTTTGGGGCATTGATTTTATGGGTCCGTTCCCAAAGTCTTTTGGGAATGAGTATATCTTGTTAGCTGTGGACTACGTGTCCAAATGGATAGAAGTTGTTGCTACTAAGACCAATGACCACAAGGTAGTCATTAAATTTTTAAAGGAGAATATATTCTCCCGATTTGGTACCCCTCGAGCTATCATTAGCGATAGGGGAAATACTTCTGTAACAAACCATTTGAGGTCCTTGTTCAAAAATATGGTATTACCCATAAATTGGCAACCCCTTACCACCCTCAGACTAGTGGACAGGTTGAAGTGTCCAATCGACAAATCAAGCAAATTTTGGAAAAAACTATCAATCCTACTCGTAAGGATTGGTCCATTCGCCTCATAGATGCTTTGTGGGCTTATAGAACTGCTTTCAAGACCATTCTTGGTCAATCCCCTTACCGTCTGGTGTACGGAAAAGCCTGCCATCTACCAGTCGAATTGGAACATCGGGCATTTTGGGCAATTAAGAAATTAAATTTTGATTTGTCAGATGCTAGCACTCATAGAGGACTCCAGCTCTATGAGTTAGATGAATTGAGAAATGATTCCTACGACAGTGCCCGCATCTATAAAGACAAGACCAAGGCTTATCATGACAGACATATTCTTCGGAAGTCTTTCACCCCTAGCGATAAGGTTTTGCTTTATAATTCTCGTTTGCATATTTTTCCTGGTAAACTTAGATCTCGTTGGGAGGGCCCTTATATTGTTCAAAATGTTTTCTCATCGGGTGCAATTGAGATTTTAAATCCAGGTACAGGTGCAACCAGCAAAGTGAATGGCCAGCGTTTGAAGCCATTTTTGGAGCTTCCACACGACTCCACTGAAGAGGTCATGGATCTCCATGAGCCTTTTTACACTGATCCTTGATTCAGGGAGTTTTTTCTTCCCCTTGTCCTTGTCTTTTATTTTTCTGTATACATTGAGGACAATGCATGATTTAAGTATGGGGGAAGGGTTGAGATTTCATTAAAAAAATGAATTTTGAGCTTTCATTGTAAATTTTAACTTTTTAACTTTGGTTTTTGGGAAAGTCAATCACTATTTCTATGGTTTTGACACAAAAGAGGAAGGAGAAAGAGACCTAGGAAACTATCACATACGAAGTAATGAAACCCTATGTGAGGATAGTACTTAGGCTGTATTTTGAGATGGGAATTAAGTTAGAAAATACATCTTACCTCTCCTGAAGGGATGAATATTTTATGGTTATAGTTGGTAATTTCAACCTTTGAATAAAGCTGAGACCTCCTTGTACTATAAAAAAAATCATAATAAGAAAATAATAATATAAGAGTTTTTTTTGTTCTTGGAACTATACAGGACATTCCGCCTCAAGAAGCGAGGTGTCTTGATTGAAATTCCTTGGATACAGCTCTTGTTAAAAAAAAAATACTCTTTAGCATCAATGTCTTTAAAGATATATGCCAAAAGCGAAGCTACATAGTAACATGGGAATGCATAACCACCTGCACTTCTCAAGCCAATTGTAGTGGAGTAGCTTAAAGAGGAAGAAAGAAAGAAAAAAAAAAATACAAGTGTTGAAAGCTATTCTTGGGTCTTGGTTACCAGTATGTTACAAAGGGTTCACCCTAAGGAGAGATATGTTTGGAAGATATAACAAGGTTTCCTAATTGAGATGCAACCTTAGTGTTTGAATCATATGAGGTAGCAATGTTCAAGTGTGGGGGTTTCTATGTTTTCTTGATCCCAAGTTGAGTGTCTTGACTAATAAGATATGTGTGTGCTCTCTTTCCTTAATACCAAAATTAAAGTTTGAAATTTCTATATGAATTTTGTGTGTTTATTCTCTGAAAATACTCACGAGACACAACTCGTCCACTAGGGGTAACCTAGGGGTTTAAAGGCTTGTTGCACGTGCTAAGTGCAATCGTGATTCCTACGAAAGTGAGTTAGGATTTTATTTTATTTTTATATTTTTCTTTGCTCGAGACTAGCAAAGCTCAAGTGTGGGGGAATCTGATGAACACATTTTATGTGTGAATTTAGGGCATAAAATATACATCTCTTATTCTATTTATGATGCTTCTCGGGTATTTAATGTTGATTTTATGTTTGTTGGGTGTAGGTGAAAGAATGGAGAAATTTGAGCTTAAAAATATCATTTTATGAATTTTTGGTGATCCTGTCCAGTTAACTCACCCAATCAACTCAGCAGCCGGGCATAAGATGAATTTTATGAGGAGAGCCACGAATTTTGTGTATAAGATCAGCCTTGGACCAAGTCAAAGAATAGCCCAATCTCATGTGAAAGATTCCATTCTCTTGAGAAAATATTCCTTAGTTATTTGGAATCAAATTTACAAGATTGGCATGGCATGGAAGAATGGAAAGCTCCAATCGATTATGGAAGTTTTCAAAAAGAGATAATGATGCTAAAGATATGATGAGTTGGTGCAAGATTTTTTCTACTCAAGAATCGTCCATATACAATGAACCTACAAGATTGGAATTCGGTTACCAAAATTATCTCCACAAAATCTCTTGTAATTCAATTGTAAAGATTGATTGTGATCTTTACTCTCTTGTATATATATGTGATGCTCAGCAATAGAAAATCATCCAAGAATTCTATTATGAGTTTTTTTTAGTTTTGAGAATTTATGAGAGAGTTTGAGATTCTTAGTTTTTTTTTTTTTCAAGTTGTATTCTTCTTGCTTAAGTTTATTTTTATTTATTTATTTATTTTTTTTTAGTTTTAATTTCAGATTTAGAACTCTGTAGTAGGGTAGATAAATATAGGTTGTACCCCATTACTAATTTAATTTAGGGGAGAAGGCTCCCTTTGTAATCGTTTGCACATCGCCTTGGAGTGACAACAAGACGACGAGCAACGACAGAGAAATCTTCTATCGAGATAAGTTTTTCTTACATTCTTTTACTTTTAATTTCGTTTCTTTCTTGCAATAAATCTGTGTTACTTTATGGTTAGTGGTTTCGTAAATTTTTGTACCGTTATGAATGGTTATTATTGTTTTTATTGCTTGATTAATTTTTATTTAAAGTGATTAGGGTGTTAATTCAATCATATCCCTTTGGTACGCTTTACCTTATTTGAGTTAGGATAATAGCGATTCCTCCACCGAGATCGACCCGTTCTTACGATACCGTGCACTTGCGGTTACATACATATTTAATTCACATCATATCTCTTCTCTCCCCTTTTTTTCCCCCTCTTTTTATACCTTTTAACTTTTCCTTTTTTCCCTAACCACCCACCCCCCCTCCCCCCCCCCCCCCCCCCCCCCTATTCTTTTCCTTTTTTTTTTAAATTTTTTTTCGCTCCCCCCCCCCCCCCCCCTCCCCCTTTTCCACAAAACCACCCAATCCCCCCCCCCCTCCCCCCTCCCCCCCCCCCCCCCAAACAAAAAAAAAAAAAAAAAAAAAAATCCCCCCCCCCCCCTCCCCCCCCCCCCCACCATTTAATTTTTTAAAAATACAATCCCCTCCCCCCCTGGGCATCCCAAAACAACCCATGGGGCGGGCCCCCCCTTCTTCTTCTTTCCCCAAAATCCCCTCTTTCTCTAAAAAAAACCCCCCCCCCCTTTTCTTTCTCCTTTCACCCCAAAACCAGGGGAGAAAAAAAGGTGCCCCCCCCCTTCCCAAGCCCTCCCCCCCCTCTTCCCGGGATAAGGGTCTGATTTAATAGCTGCTTTCACTTTGTCTAAAAGATCAGGTATAATCTTCAATGTAGCAAACATGTTTGAGAGTAGATGAATAAACCCTTGGTCAGTTGATTCATTTGAAATATCAATCACGAACTGCTCGTTATCGTAATTAAATACTCTTCTTGTGACACATACTACAACATTTGCACTAGCTTCTTCTTAGGATTTTGTCCTGCTTAATGCGTCAGCAACTACATTAGCTTTTCCTGGATGATACTGGATATCACAATTATAATCCTTCAATAATTCCAGTCATCTTCTCTGTCTCATGTTCAACTCCTTCTGATTAAAAAGATGAGTGAGACTCTTACGATCTGATTTAATCTAAAATTTCTCTCCATACAAAAAATGTCTCCATATCTTGATAGCATGTACCACCACTGCTAATTCCAAGTCATGATTGGGATAGTTCTTCTCATGTGTCTTCAGTTGTCTTAAGGCATACACAATTACTTGTTCTCCTTGCATAAGCACACATTACAAACCTAACCCAGACGCATCGGTGTACAAGGTAAATGGTTGTCCTGGGATCAGAATAGTCAAGATGGGAGCTGATATCAATCTAGCCTTCAATGTTTGGAAACACTCTTCACATTTATCGATCTACACAAATTTTTCTCCTTTCTTTGTCAGACTGGTGAGAGGTACGACGATTCTAGAGTAATCTTCCACGAATCATCGATAGTACCCAGCTAAACCTAAGAAACTTCTGATTTTGGCAACATTCTTAGGTGCTTCCCATTTCACGATGGCTTCAATCTTACTAGGATCCACTTTAATTCCTTCAGTTGATACAACATGGCCTAAGAAAGCGACTTCATTCAGCCAGAATTCACACTTAGTAAATTTTATGTAAAGCTTCTCTTTTCTTAGTCGCTGCAAAGCGGCTCATAGATTTGTGATATGAGTTTCTTTGTCCTTGGAGTAGACTAGTATGTCATCGATCCGAGGCAACGGGTATCGATTCTTGATTGTAAGCTTATTTAATTCCTGATAATCTATACACAGTCGAACGCTACCGTCTTTTTTCACAAACAATACTGGCACTCCCCATGGTGATATGCTGGATCTAATATAACCCTTGTCCAGTAACTCCTGTAATTGTACCTTCAGTTCCTTCAGTTCAGTAGGAGCCATTCGATAGGGTGCTCTCGATACTGGTGCGGCTCCGGGTATAAGATCTATAACGAACTCTGTCGCTCGGTCAGGTGGTAGTCCTAGTAGTTCCTTAGGACATACATCCAAAAATTCACATACAACTTCAATATCCTCCATTCGTGGTGCTTCCTTGGTGAGGTCGACCACGGATACTAGATACCCAATTCCTCCTTTCTCGAGGCATTTTCTAGCCTTTAAGGTGAGAGAATGAGTTTTTGTTTATGGGGAAGTTTGGTTCTCACAAAACTAAACTCTGCTCCTTCCTTGTCTTTAAATGTCAATTTCTTTTCCACATATAATAGGTTTACAAAGTGCCGCGCTAACCAATCCATTCCCAAGATACCGTCAAAATCTGCCATCTCGAGTTGAATTAAGGTTGCATCCAAAATCTTCTCGTCGATAAGAACTGGACATGGTCCATAACCTTTGTCTAGTTCTACTTCTAATTCCATAGGTGATCGTACAAGCAGTTTGTAGTCTAAAGATCTGAGGGGTAGATTTAACTTCTTTCTAAACAACACAGATATAAAAGAATGAGTATCTCCAGAGTCAAAGAGTACTCTGGCGGGTATGCCATTAATAGGTACGATACCTGTGATTTGATTTAATTTAGTCTACATGCTCACACAAGGTAGTACAAAATGAAAGGTTCAGATCATACCTGTGGCCACATCAGACAATGCGACAGCATCCTAAGAAGTAACTGCATAAACTTTTCCTTGCTGTAGCGGCTTCCTTGGCTTAGGACACTCTCTTAAATAATGTCCTACTTGATCGCAATTGAAGCATTTGACTCCAGCATTACTTTGCTTCTGTTGAGGTTGGGTTGTCGGAGTAGTCTTGGCTGTAGCATTAAAGCCTTGAGTACAGAAGGGTTTAAATGTCTTTGAGTTTCCTCCATTGTATGAGTTTCCATTGGGCCTCTTTATACCTCTATTCTGAGCAAAATAACTTTCCCTCTGGCTCGATTCAATACTCGAGCAATCTGTACTACTTCATTATATATTTTCTTTTCTAATCCCAGTACATGCTCACGGATGCTTCCCTTAAGTCCCATAATGAACCTTCGGGTTTTGGTATTTTCCTCCTGCATGCTAAAGGGAGCAAAGAAAAATAGTTCTTCATAACACTGTTGATATACGTCTACATTCATCTGTCCCTGATACAAACTCAAAAACTCCTTTTCCATTTGATCTCTGAAACTCCTTGAAAAATACTTCTCGAAGAAAACTTCTTTATAAATAACCCATGTCAGTTGGGCGTGCTTTGTTAACAGATAACTTCTAGTTGATTTCCACCAGTGGTGTGCATCACCTTTCAACATAAATGTGGCACATAATACCTTCTCTTCTTTATCTATAGTCATCATCATAAAGTTTCTTTCCATTTTGTTGATCCAGTGAGCTAGCCACAACGGATCTGATGGTTTGCTTGTGAATTCCTTCGGCTTTAACTTCAAGAAATGCTTGATCAGTCTAGAGTGATCATGATGATACTGTGAATATGCCCCATACATAGGTGGTTGGTACTGATAATTATCTTGGTTATACCCACCTTACGGTGCTTCAGGGTTTTGCACTTGGCCTTATACTACTAGTGTTTGCGGTGCTTGGGGTACAGTGTTGCTACCACCAGGTGCCGAACTAGCTTGTCCTGCTAGTAGAGATGTTGTGATTGCAACTGGAAAAGCAATTCCCATAGAAGGTTGCATGTTGGCTTGCATTTGCTGTATATGCTGAATTTATTGTGCCAAATTCATCACCACAGTAGCCAAATCCATAGGTGGTGCAGGTAAGTTGGATGGGTTGGCTTAGGTGTGAACATTCTGAGGTGTAGCATTTGGAGCTCCAATATTTCCTTCCTGGCCTTGCTGACCTTCATTGTCATTGGTCTCCATAGGTGGTGGAGATGGGTTTGCATTCTGTCTCCTTCTACTTACTCTACGCCCAGCCATTTAAACTCTTCGTTGATGTGTTATTTGAAAAGCTACACATGTGAGACAAAATTGAGTGATGGTATCGGGTTAGTCTCACAATGAAAGGTGAGAGAAAAATAAAATCAATAGGCAAAAGTTTGAACAGAATCAAAATGCAGACAACAGTCAGTCATACGATCGATGAGCAACGGTCACATGTTTGGTGACCATAGGTGCAACCATCAAATCCCTGTAAACTTACCGAGACCCTATGGTCGATCATATGGTCGATGGTTGTGGTCGAATTGTGGGACTGTAAGATTCAAAATCAATTTTAAAACCTATTTTTTCAAAATTTTCCCTCTCATTTCCCTTTTTTCTTCCTACGGTCTCATCTCAACTCGCCACCACTGAGTTGCTACAGTATCAACCGTACAAACTTAGTGATTTTTCATCGATCCACAATCTCCATTCTATTCCTCGAGGTATGTTCTCTACTCTTTCTCCTTTTTAAGCTTTCATACCTAGGTTTTGCTCCATTTATAAGGTTTTCTTCAAATTAATACTTTTCTTACCATAAAAATTTTATTTTTATTGGGGGTTATTGCTATTGGCTACCCAATGGATGAAAGCCCTCAAGAAAATTTGAGTTTTATCGGTTAGTTTAGTAAAAACATGAAAATTCCCATTTTTGACCTAAATTTTGGGGTTTTTCACAATTGTCAAAATTTCTTCAAATTCGACCTACCTAGTTTAAATTTCCGATTGTATGAGCCTTTCAGGATGGTTTGGGACCTATGTAATTCCTCCTGCCCAAATCTTTGGGTGAAAAGTGAGGATTTTTCCCATTCTACATCGTTATGCTGTCAAATTTTTAAATTTATCTAACTTGTTTTTCTTATTTTCTTCTCTTGCAGTTATCATGGTTCACACTAAGGTTCCTTGAGTTCATGACCCACGTCGTTTTCGGTCCATCGAAGCTGAAACACAATACCCTTGGTTTAATCGAAAGAAGATGGAAGGGGGTAAATGTGTTAACTTAGCCCATTTAGCCCTGTTTGATGTGGAAAGGGCATTTGGTGATATGGACTGGCTTCCAGTGATTTTGTACAAGGCTTGCACTCATCCGGACTTGGTCAAGCAGTTCTATTGTCACCTACAGGTAGAGGGTAACTTAGATGATGTGGACAGGGGTAGAGAGCTTCGGATCACCAGCTGGGTGAAAGGGGTTCCAATCTCTTTCAACTGTCAGAGTTCACAGATCTCCTAGGCATCTCAAATGATGGTCAGTTGGTTTACTATGCATCCATGGAGCCACAGTTTTTTTTTACATAAGTGTGTGCAGAAATAGATAACCAAATTCTTCGGGATGACTGTTGGGAGATGAAAGCAGTCAACCTGCGTCCAGAGCCACGGGTCTACTAGTAAGATTATCCAGCATAATCTTATTCCCCAGGGCAGACACTATGAGATGGTCTCATAGCTGACTCAGTATCTGCTGTATTATATCTGTACTAAGCAGCCAGTCTTGTCACACCCTAATTCTGCATCATTCAGAACGGTGTGATGAACCGCAAATAAACCAACGGTTCAACCAGGATCTCTAATAGGTTGCGTCCGTTGAAAATAAAACCATACACATCCACAACCATAATCAGAATAAATACACAATAGCGGAAGTTTTAATAATAAATGAACTAAGGAATCTAGCTGTGATAATCATAAATAAAGAATCAAATTATGTTATATCAATTGAGACATAAGTAAATAAAATATCAATTACATTTCTTTAATAATTTAAATCAAAATCTAATCGAAAACGCATGCGTTGCACTCGCATGAAAATT
Organism: Protea cynaroides; assembly: GCA_028583415.1. Taxonomy (NCBI): domain Eukaryota; kingdom Viridiplantae; phylum Streptophyta; class Magnoliopsida; order Proteales; family Proteaceae; genus Protea; species Protea cynaroides. Next base: position 53,411,255 of record CM053275.1, on the reverse strand, counting down.
CATTTGTTTCCACTAAGTCTTCAGCTTCCATCGCAGCGATGTGCCCGTACGTAGAAACATTCATATAGTCTTCCACCGTGGTACCTGCATCATCAACTAAAAATATTCGATGTCAAAAGGGTGAGCACACATCACGGCTCAGTGAGTAAACAAAATAATGCAACAATCATATGTATGCATTCAATTCATATCTGTGGTCTGGTTTATAAGTTTGCAATGTGCTATAGAAAGGTTCGATGGCCGCCTCACCTCTATACACGAGTGTGTGAATCCGCCCAATGAGTATCGGCACTGTCATCCCACATGCACCCACCATGGATAATATACACCCCATGAAAATGGCATGGCTGTACCGGTTGCCCATACCAACACGTAAGCCTCTGCTGGCGAGGGCTTGCAAACTGGGCTCGTAACTAACCAATCCTAATGTCAAACAGTGTATCCAAGGCCTCACCCCAGCATCCCTCAATACATCCATAGAGATAGAGCTAAGGCCCCCCGGCAGAGTCGAAGACTACACGGTCCGAGACCACCTCCCCTGATACCCTATGACGTAATAGTTCTGCTAAGGTAATGGCGATACAACGATGTCAGTGGACATGACTTGAGTAGAACCATGGCACAATATACACTTCACGAAAATGGCATGGCTGTACCGGTTGATACCATCCCCTACCCGCATCATGTACACTAACCACACACATACATTCACATGCCTATTCCTAGCATCATCATCATCATCATCATATTATAAATAAATAGAATTAAATATGCATGAACAGTAATAGCAAGAATATTGGATGACATATTGAATGCACATACAAGCATACACGCATAGAATCAGTCATGGCATTGGACTCAAGAAATAAAAACAGTTTATTATTAGCCAATTAGTTTAGGTCTTGTTCCCTCACCTTTGCTTGAGTTTTGATCCTCTTTCAAGCTTTAAAACCACTTTTATATCAATAGGAAAACCTAACAAGTCGATAGATTTTGGTTAGAAGTCATTCCGGCATCATTAGGCTTGTTTTTAAGCACGGGTCGCAGGGTGGGTCGCAGGTAGGGTAGTAGTCTACATCGACCCCCAGGGTAGGGTCGATGCCAGGGTCGGATGTTCCATTGACCCTGGGTGCGACCACCCCTATTCTAGACTTCTCGAATACTGGGGGTCGATCCTGTGGTCTGGTAGGGTTGATTCCTAATCGACCCCACGTGCGACCCCCCGTGGGTTGAGTCGAGATTTTCATTCTACAGTCCATTATTTCACTTTTGGGTCCTATAGCTTACTTCCACAATCCATTCTAGGCTTGTTCTATGGCTTAGAACACTAGGTTTCTTCCTTACCTTGTCTACCATGATTTCTCCATAGATTTCATCAAAATCTTCCCATGGGTGTATGATTTGGGTATTTTCAAGACCATACTCTCTTCATAAACTATTCTAAGGTCTTAGATTATCAATAGAAAGCTTGCCCATACCTTAGGTTTGCTGAGATTCAGAGATTTCTCTGAATTCTTCAATTCGATCCTCTTCTCCAACTTTCCTTCTCTTCTTCTTCTCTTCTCTTTCACTCACTCTCAATTAGGGTTTCAAAAGGAGTGAAAGAGGCTTAGGGACGTCCTATTTATAGAGTAGAATCTCTAAAAATAAGTCTCATTGAGATAAGGAAGGAATCCCATTGAAATTTAGAATGTGTCCTATTTTCGGTTTCTATCGACAAACAGGGGTCGATGAGGGGGTCAGAGGTCCCGTCGACCCCCAGTTCCTAAGTTGTCCGACCCCCAGTGAAAAATCATGGGTCTGACTTCTATGTGAGGGGGGGTCGACCCTGCCTACCTAGGTATGCAACCCTGCCCTCCTATTCACTGTTTTTGGGTCAGTTCAGTACCTGGTTTTTCCATTTCCTTCACGCGCTTGGTCCATTTGGCTCGACCATGATGGGTAGACCTAGTACAAGGTGGTAAGACCGATTAGTTTGATACGGGTCTTACAAGTCTGCCTCCCGTATATTATTCTTCGGACTATGCACAGAGCTACGTTGCCTGACTCCAGAGGTAACTTGCCTTATAGGTGAATAATCTCCACCCTACTCGCTCGTCTATAGGTGAAACTAGTAGATGAGAGGATCTTTGAGGACACCTTCTCAGCTGATCTTAATTGGGAGGCCATCAGTAGGATGGGAATAAGAGAGATACAGGTCAGTGATGACAAGAGGAATGCTATGAGATGTCCTCTCACTCGGGTAGCGGCAGTAGATGTAGAGGCCGTAACAGCAGCAGCAGCAGAGGCACATGTGAGTGATGATGAAGAGGATGATGATCAGATGTACATGTTTGTGGATATCATCCCTCCCCCATCACCACAGCATTTTACTAGAGCTAGGCCCTTCTCGGGCTTCTCATTCAGCTGGCCCTTCATACCCACCACCAGATGACATGATGGGCCTATTACTTAAGATTCGGGAGGCTCAATGCATGACTGATTGAAAAGTAGGAGAGCTTCTAGATTCCCAGCGCTCTACAAACCAGCGGGGAGCAGATCTGACAACTAGTCTTCGAGCGACTAAGACTCAGGTGACCTGGCTCGTGAGAGTATATGCTGAGGACTATGATAGAGATCGTGAGGCATCTCCTCCTCCAGTACCTCCATCTCCATGATATCATTTATTTATTTTTCTCATTTATTTTATAATACAGAGTAACTGTCCAGATTGTGGACTGTACTTTGATTTAGATGTACATTTATCTTATTCCTATTTGGATATATATATAAAATTGGTTTTCCATTTACATATGTGCATTATTCTCTTCTTAGTTTATGTCTCATACAACACAGGTGCTTATAGTGTATTCTTATTACAACTTTTAATTTTTTTCCTAACTCAGTTCATGACTCACGTGGAAGTAGTTAGGTCAATGGGTAAAACCTGAGATGCTCTGATACCAAGTTGTCACACCCCAATTCTGGTCTAACCAGATTAGTGTGATGAACCATCAATAAACCAATGGTTCAACTAGGATCTCATATAGGTCATACCCACCATATCAAACCACACACACATTTTACGATAATAATCAGAGGTAATAAACAAATAAGCAGAAGTCTTACGGATAATGAACTCAGTGTCTAACAATGATAATAAATAATTAATCCGATTATATCCAAAACTCAAGACATAAAAGTAAATAATCCATTACATATTCCAAAAATAAAGCTAAACTAATCAAAAATGCATTGGTTGCATTCGCATGAAGAATCATGCGCATCTTCAACAGCTTCTACGTCCATGGCGGTAACGTGGCGCATTCATATAGTCTTCAATAGTAGGACCTGCATCATCAACTAAAATATTCAATGTCGAAAGGGTAAGCACACATCACGGATCAGTGAGCAAACAAAATAATGCAACAAACATATGCATGCATTCAATTCATATCTTTGGTCAGGTTTTTAAGTTTGCAATGTACTATAGAAAGGTTTGGTGGCCCCCATACCTCTATACACAAGTGTGTGAATACGCCCAATGATTTAAACACCATTGCCATCCCACATGCACCCACCATGGAATAGAGATAGAGCTAAAGTGTCCGGATCAAACACCGTCAACACTTCCCCTGATGCCCTACCCATACTAACATGTAAGCCCTTATTGGCGAGGGCTTGCAAACTGGGCTCATAATTACCAATCCTAATGCCAAACAATATATCCAAGCCCTCACCCTAGCATCCCTTAATACGTCCATAGAGATAGAGCTAAGGCCCCCCGACAGAGTCAGAGACCACACGGTTCGAGACCACCTCCCCTGATGCCCTACGACGTAATAGTTCTGCTAAGGTAATGGCGATACGACGATGTTAGTGGGGAAGACTTGAGTAGAGATAGAGCTAGAGCCTAGTGACGAGGTCAAAGACCACTATGCCACGTCCTCCCCTTGATGCTCCACTCGCATCCAATACATCAACCACACACATACATTCACATGCCTATTCCTAGCATCATCATCATCATTATGTTATAAATAAACATAATCAAATATGCATGAACAGTAATAGCAGGAATATTGGATGACATGTAAGATGCACATTACAAGCATACCAACATAAAATCAATCATGGCATTGAACTCAATAAAAATAAATAGTTTGTTATTAACCAATTAGTTTAGGTCTTGTTCCCTCACCTGTTAGCAATATTCGATCTCCTTTTAAGCCTTGAAATTCTCTTTAAATTGATTTAACAACCTAAAAGTTACATGAATTTAAGTTAGGGTTCATATGTAACATGTTACAATAGTAGGAAATTGAAACAGAGTACTGATAGGTGTCTGATTGGTCCTATGGTCTCATATTGTATCGACTTTATTGCCTACGGTCGATTCCTACAGTCGCATATGGTGCGACAGTAGCTACGACCATATGATTTCTGAAATCTTCCCGAATGCCTATGGTCGATCCTTTGGTCATGCTAGTCATGATATGGTCGACCGTAGCTGCGACCTTGAGATTTCTGGTCACAGACTACATGCAATTCGAGTTCTTCCTAGGTCAAATCCTTTGATCTTCAATTGGATTTATTCTAAGGTCATCCTATGGCCATCATTAGTAGTTTTTTATCAACCCTAATCATCAAACTCATCCCTTATTGTTATCCTTGGGATTTTCTTAAGGAAATCACATGGATCATAATAGGTTGATATTGCCCATTTTCCATAGAAGTCTTATTCCATAGAGTTTATATCTCTAGGGATTAGTTTCATACCTTTGCCTGTGGTAGATAGTCAATCTCTTCTCAGCAAGATCCTCTCATTAGCCTTTTCTTCTTCTCTTTCTCGTCCTTCTCTTTCCTTCTCTTTCTCTAGGGTTTACTAATGTTCTAAATGAGTAAAAAAGGGCTGAGGGACGTCCTTTATATAGAGAAAAACTCTCCATATAGAGTCCTCTTTCAATTAGGAAAGAAATCCCTTAATTTAGGAAAGTTTCCAAAACTAAGAGTCTGATCTGGGGTCTCACGGTCGATGGCTATGGTCACAGAACCCATCGATCGTAGGGTCGAAATCATTGACCGTGGGGTCTTGGATTTGTTATCTTCATTCTTACCATATGGTCGACCGTACCTACCCAGGTATGCGACCATATGTATACAGTTTTGGGTGTTGAGTCGATTTTTATACCTGGTTTTTGATCTATCTTCACACAGTCGGTCCACTAGGTCCAGGAATGATGGGAATACCTAGCACGACACGGTTAAACCAAGTTAGTGGAGTGCGGCTCTTACAACATCTCCCCCATCAGACATATAGCAAAGATAGCTTTATTTTCTATTATTATTTTGACGGGTAATGGTTCGGCTTGTGAACCATATTCATTATGAACAAATGGTTTCTATTTTTTTTTTGTACTTGTTCATATATCCTTCTTGTGCAAATTTTTCTATTCACATAGCTTTTGGTTTGCATCAATTTCTAATATTTCCTAGCACGTTATGCTTTTTATTGTTTAGCACACAACAATAAATTTTTGGTTTCATAACTACCAATTATGGTCTTTCGATTTTTATTAGAATCATAATGCTCAGTCAATTAATATTAGTGACAATGTCTGGGTTGAGTGGCATACAAAGTTTAAAGCTCTGATACCAAATCTATCACATCCTATATTTATGATATGCAAAATTTCAAAGCTAACCGAACCGATACACATTTGATGTTCGGTCCAACCCAAAATCACATAAGCGGCGTAATGCCCGTCTCAACCACATCATGACCAATGTCACAAATTATTAATCAAAGTTATATAAATAGCAGAATAAACTTAATCAACTGAGTTTTTATTGATACTTTAAATAAAATTAATAACATTGTATCAGACCTATTTTGGTTCATCCATCACAACCAATAAATACAAACCATTCTTAATTCAGCCCTATATCATTGGGCTATAAAATACAACTCATAAAAAGTAAATGAAACTGAAAGTAAATAAATTAAACTAAACTTCTACATTCTCTTGCAATCGACACAACCTCCATTGCCCCTCCTACTCGAACACACATGCGTCACACTCACAGTCAGCATCATGTTCATCTTCCTCCAAAGTGTGCACATCTATATACGCCATAGAAATAACAGTTGAAGCATTCACATAATCTGCTACAGTATTACCTGCAACATCAACTAAAAAGTTTGTGTACACAAGGGTGAGCTCTCCAACCATGAGAAAACAGATAGGCAAATGGCAATATACATGATCAGATTATTAGTTTTAGTTCACACTAGTAGTATATGGTATAATGTATGCTATAGCTATGGAAGGCCTGACCACACTCACCAAAGCTAGCCATAACCTCCATGCACGGGGGAGAATAACACGCACCAGTCCACTCCAATAGACCTGGTGTTCCTATGCATCATCCCAAAATAGATAGCAGTAGTGGCCGATGACGCTCCAACGAACATTCCCAGCACCTCCCCCTCCTCTTCTATCCATACCAACACTTGACCCCCTGTTGGCCAGGGTCACATACATGGGTCTTACACTAACCATCATTCTACAAGTCATCTGTTGTAATTTCTTCACACACCCAGTAGGAATCCTAGTCCATCTATTCCCCCCCCCCCCCAAGATGCAGTCATCCCATTAGGGGTGCAAGAACATTACAAGCCAAACAATCAGTGAGTCAGATCCTGCGGTCCTCGACCGTGTCACCACTACTCACAATTCACATTAATAATCCATAATTTCATACATTCATAATAAAGATGCAAATGCATGCAAGAACAATAAAGAGGATGACATGTTATCATAATCAAATCAATGCATTCATAGACATATCTAATATAGAAATCATTCCACACATAGGAAAGGGGTACTGTTCCCTCACCTGAGATTTGAAGATAATTGTTATTCCCAGTCAAAGGGTCACTCTTGGTTTCGTGCGAGTCGCTTATTGTGTGGGAATCTAATTAGATACTTTGCATAACTAATTCTACCTAATACAAGGCTTTCTGGGGCTAACCGGTCGTAACTGTCCTGTTCTAATTGGTTGGGACCTATTGTCGGAGCCGGTTGCTCTCGGGAACCCTTTTTGTTCCCAACCGATCGCGGGTCTTGTCATAGGTATCACGACCAAATGTTGAGGCCGGATTCTTTTCATAAACTTCTCGAATGCATCCGATCAATAATCGGGTTACGTATTTCACGATCAGTAAGTCACAACTAGACCTCCTCTAAAGAGTTGGTCTGCAGCTTTACTCATCCGGGATCCCAACAACAGATTTCTTATTATGGAACTCCATTATGGAACCCATGCCCTAACATCCATGTGGGATTATCAACCCTATTCTAGGCTTATGAAGTCATAAATCAATTAACCACATAGGTTAGGGTTTATTATTTGAATCTCCACAGGGTTTGTTCCAAATTCAAAGTCTTCTTCGATGCTCAGCCATCAATGGACAAGGGTGTAAGCAGCCCATTTTTGCCGTCACCAACCAAAAAGATATTTACTAGTGTATAGACAGTAGGAAAGGGAAGGTGAATAAAAATTTGAGAAAGTACAAGGAGGCGAGTGAAATTCTCTCAAATCGAGATTTGATCAGTCCTTATGTGCTCTCTATGGTGTTCTGAGTCGAGCCAAAGTGCCCCCAATATGCAAGAGTCTTGGTGAACATATTCGGAAAGGATGTGGGTCAATTCAAGTTTACTTCGAGGTTGATTTTGGTGGCTCCATAGCAAGGTCATGTGCTGTAATCTATATGAATGTGTAGGTATTGAAAATACCTTCGTAATGAGACCAGAATCACTCAATTCCGATATCAAATGAAGAAGATATTATGATTTTAGTCGGATGGAAAGTGCATTAAAAATCCATGGGCTTCTCTGCAAATTATCATAAATTAAGGATTTATTTGGTGAATTATCATGAATTGAATCGGACTTCATTCAGCCATATCTTGCTCATCCGACATCCAAATCAGGCGATTCAAGAGCCAGCGTGCTCCATTGTCCGTCCTCTTGAAAGTGGACTTGGAAAATTTTGGGCAGAGGCCGCCAGTGAGTCCCATGCAAAGTTGCTAGCCGGATTATCGTCAAAACTTCAATTCTCCATATTTTGGTCAGCCAACATTCGAATCAGGTGATTCAAGCATCATCATTTTTCATTTTTGGTATTCTTCAAAGTAGATGTGGAAAATTTGGGACAGAGGTCATTGAAGAATTCCATGCAGAGTTCTGCATGCCGAAATGACCTATAAAATGATAGAAGAGAAAGAGAAGTCAATCTAACCTAGTCCAGCCCAACTTGGTTTAACCCAAGTTAGTCCAACTAAGTCAACCTTGACTAGTCTTGCCAGTCTAGACCGAACCATGACAGCCCATGTGCATGTACTTTTGTATAGGTTATATACATGTATTTATATGATATATATTATATATGTTTATATATTATATAATATATTTTTTATATGTATTAGATATATATATGAATTTGGGTGGTTTTATTCGGTCACAAGAGAGAGAGAGGGACCCGAAGAGACAGGAAAAGAAAGAGAGTAAGCAAGAGAGAGAGAACCCATGCTGCCCAGCCGTAGCCCATCTCTCCCAACACCCAAACACCACCGAACAGCACCACCTCCACATTACCGTTAGCTACCACAACCGCCAAGCCTAACTCCATCCCCTTTTTGCTCAACACCTCACCATCACCATGTGCCATACCTCAAGTCCTTTCCCGTGTACAGCACCTCCCCATGCTCCATTAATCCACCGACCGGCCAACACTTCACAGCCCATCTTCCTGAACGACTCCATACTTACCCAGCTGTAGCCATTTCCTGCAGCCACCTCAAATCCCTCTCCCATCGACACCTACCCAGCCACCTACTTCTGCTCATACCCCAACACTCCACGCAACCTGCAACTCAAACTCTCCCATGCTCCTTTAATGCCTCACTGACATAACACCACAACAGTCCAGCTCCACCAACACAACTCCACAGCAGCTCCACCGACACAACTCTATAGCAGTCCAACTCAAACACTCCACCTCCCATCCCTCATTAAACCCAGCAGCCTGCACCTGCAATAAACCCCCAGCCATGCACCAATTTGTACAGAGCACCTTCATCAATCACCTCCCTCCCTTAATCGATCGACAACTCACAAACCTCTTCCATACTCAATCAACTACTGCCCATACCCGCCACCTATTACCATGCCTTCTACCTTCCATTTGACCAACTCTCCATCATTCGAGCATGCTCCACCAACCTCTACCCTATAAATACTCCCATCGTCGACCTTTCAAAAGGTTGAAAAAAATCGGCACTTACCCACCGGTGGCTCCACCATGACCTTCTGCGAACCACGGACTATCTCCCTACCTAATATCCTCCATCACTCCTGTAACCCGGCCACAACCCAGCTCCTAACCATTACCCAGACCTGACTTCATCACCACCGCAAACCCTCCCGCAGCACCTCCTATCACCTGTTGCAAACCGACTGGCCGCCACTGCTACCACTGTACCTCACCATCTTCTTGACCGAACACCACCCAGAGCCCGTAACCCTGCAATCACCATACTATCTTGAACCCACTTCATCATCCTTCTACCTTCCTTATTCAAGACCATACTGAGACCACCTGCAACTCTCTTAACCACCCACCGACACCATTCCGCAACCATCATCGACATCACCTGCGACCATCGACGGCAACTTGACGGCCTTCGTGACACCCTGCGACGACCATCGGCAACACCTCGAACTAGGTTAGTTTGTTCCTCCCTTTCAGTTGCAGTGATTTCCATGCTTATTGTTTGTTTTTTTAAACTTCTGATTTTGCATACATGTTTATGTTTTTATTTTTGCATGCATATTGTATAGTATTTTAATTTTTGATTGTATCATATTGTATTGTATTCTTATTTCTTAATCTTTGTTATATTGTATATTATGTTTTTTTAAATATCATAGGACATGTTAGATGCACATTATTTTGATCTTGATTATGTAGATATGATATTTTAATTAAATCTAAGCCATTCGGTCATGGTTACTCTTGAGGTAAGATCTGGCCATCGATCGTGGGTGTTTTAATGCTTAATTCTGGCCATCGATCATTGATGCTTTAATGTTTAAATCTGGTCATCGATCTTAGATGTTTTAATGATCAAATCAATCTTGGATATTTAAATGATCAAATCTGGACATTAATTTTGGATATTAAATTTAATTTTTGATCATTATGAGTGTTTTTGATGAATTTGAACCATTGGATCTTCACCATAAGTGTTTTAGATGAAGCTGAATAATTAGATTATCATTATGAGTGATTTCAACCGTTAGATCTTTAGTGTAAGTTATTTTGAGTGATCTGAACAGTTGGATCTTTATTGCAAGTCATTATGAGTGATTTCAACCGTTGGATTTTGAATGAATCTGAACCATTGGATCTTAATCATGAGTGTTTTAAATGAATCTGAACCATTAATCTTGGTTGCTTTGCAATATTTATGAGCAATGCCATGTTTAAACTGCTTATATGTTATCTTTGTGCACACTACCACATTTAGATTTGTTTCTTATATGCCATGCTTGAATGATATTTATTGTCGGTAAAAAAGTTACTTTCTGTAACACCCTAGTCGAACAGCCATGCATTTACACTGCTAAAAGGCAATCCTAGGTGTAGGGACATGCATGTAGGCACCCACATTCATGGGAAGGGTAAAAACAGGAAAGATAAAGCCATAATCAAGAAACATGTAGCCTAGCCCAACACACTCCAAAATCAGGGTTTTATGCCAAGGGTAGCTTTAGCACGATCCCTACCCTCAGCTCATTTTTCTCTAGGATACAGAGACCTAAATAGGTGTGATGTGAATCGAACCATAGATCATTTAGGATCATCACTCGGACTATCATATTCCGACCCAAGCGGGTCACCCAATGAACATCTAGAATCATTTTGAACTATGCGGATCTCGATTCTTAGGCAGTTACCCTGAGATACGTAGGTAGTTTAGGAAAGAGACCCAAAAACGAACCTACACCCTATTCTTGTGAAAACATTTGCATCCCCTTTATTTGGCGGGACCATCCTCTTGCCTGGCAGATCATTTACTCTATCCCCTTGCTTGGCAGGATCACTTACCTCATCCCCTTGCTTGGTGGGACCATCCTCTTGCTTGGCAGGATCATTTACTCCATCCCTTTGCTTAGCGGGACCATCTCTTGCTTGGCAGGATCACTTACCTCATTCCCATGCTTAGCGGGACCATCCTCTTGCTTGGCAGGATCACTTACCTCGTCCCCTTGCTTGGCGGGACCATTCTCTTTTAGCAGGATTACTTACCTCATCTCCTTCCTTGGCAGGACCATCCTCTTGTTTGGCAGGATCATTTACCTTATCCCATTGCTTGGCGGGATCACCTCTTTGCTTAGCGAGGTTTATCTGTTCCATAGTTTTGCTTGTGAGTACGTACCACTTTGCTTGGCAAGGTTTATACTTATAAGTATACATTCTTAGCTACTTCAAGTTATCTGTCTCCCTCCATATTCATACCCATATCAATCCATCTACATCTACCCATAATCCATTGATCTTCAAGACTATGCGGATCTTGATTCTTATGGGAAACCCTAGGATACGAAGGTAATTTGGAATATTTCCAAATAGGGTTTCACCCCCCTTAAGTTGTTTAGAATACCCTTATGATTCGCTTACGAAATTCGTACACCCCTTGTACGTTTCGCTTGTTAAGCAGTACACCCCTCATACGTTTCTCTTCTTAAGCTGTACACCCTCTGTACGTTCCGCATGTTAAGCCGTACACCCTTCGGACGTTGCGCTTGTTAAGCCATACACCCCTCATATGTTTCACTTGTTAATCCATACACCCTTGTACGTTTCTCTTATTAAGCCATACACCCCTTGTATGTTTCTCTTGTAAAAGCCGTACACCCCTCGTACATTTCACTTGTTAAGCTGTACACCCCTCGTATGTTTCGCTTGTTAAGCCATGCACCCTTCGTACGTTTCGTTGGTTAAGCAGTACACCCCTCATATGTTTCGCTTGTAAAAGCCGTACATTTTCCCTCAGTTAGATCAAACCATCTGTACGTTTCGCTTGCAAAAGCCATACATCCCTTGTACGTTTTACTTGTAAAATCAGTACACTTTCCCTTAATTAGATTAGACCATTCGTACATTTCGTTTGTTAAGCCATACGTTCCTTGGTCTGTTTAAGCTACCCATATCTATACCCACTCAGTCTTAAGGGCTATCCACTATCCACCCAACAACGAACTATGTTGTACCTGATTTCCAGGACCTCTGGAATACGTAGGCAACTTGGAGGACTCTCCAAGTACAGTACCACATCTTAGTCTTCTTAAGTCATCCCTATCCATTATCTGTATCTATATCCATATCTATATCTACTTCGATCCACATAGGCTATCTAGATTAAGTCCCAATCATCTATCAAGCATAAACTTTAACTTTTGCATTGAATCTAATGAAGCTTAATCATAATCCATATTCATAAACTTTAATCACAATCTATTTCCAGCTACATTTTGGGCTTGATTTTCAAGACTGAAATATGTAAGTAGTTTGAGATGGACGTCTCAAATTCACTGAATCACCTAATCTTCTTCGGTTCGGTTCACTATATATTATTTTTATTTATTTTTTTCAAACATTTTTGGCTGAACATAGGTTAGAAGAACTTAGCAACTTGGCATAAGATCCCCCATGAACCCTAGTCATCCATTGACCATAAACAATCATAACCATAGAGTTTAAGGAAAATAGAATCATATAGGAGACCGATTTTTGGATCGGACAACTTTGGGTCCCTAACACCTTCCCAAACTGTACCTTGAATGCTTACTCATTCTCTGATAGACCAAAATCGATATGTTGGGTCATGAGTCAATAGAAGTCTTATCTTATGATGATACTACATTTGAGGTCCCAGACCTTAATCTAGGTAGCGACTCCAAATCATAACCGTCCATCAACGTGGGAGGACAAGATCAAAGGCTAAAGTCGATGGTCCATGTTTTTCTTAGGAAAACCCTGAGGGCACATTCGAAAAGCTCTCACAGCCATTGTCCTCACAGTGGTGACTCCAATGGGGATTCCACTTTCAGACTCTAGATTTACTTTCCTTACATTGATTGACTGACATTGGATGCTATATCTAGGGCTACTATTATTTATGTTTGTACATATTGTTTTGGGGGTTTGGGTTATGTCACACATCGTGCTATTAGCCAACCCGGGTCCTCATGCATATGGGATCACCCGCTAGGTAAAAAGCACAGCCTTGACACGTACCTTGTAAAAGTCTTGACTGTGGAGAGCTTCAGATGATTGTTTCTCTGGTCCGCCCAGGGAGGCGTTATACTTCTCTAGATCGTTTGACATTTTTCAAAATGGTATATCAAAAGGAATCCAGGGGCCCATGATTCACTGTGTAGATGGGAATAGGTCCCTTCCTCCTTGTCAAGGTAGTCTTTGTCGGTCCTAACCTAAAGTGAGCCACATGTTTTTTTTTTTTTGGTTCATCCCTGAACCAACTCTGTAAAGTCCAACTCGATTACGACATCTACGCCTATGACGTCGAACTTTCACCAGTTTTGATTCTCAATCTCTCAACATGTTTGGATTTACACTTGAGGATTCGATGTGTTGAACCTTTCATTGTTGATACATCAATCTAAAAAACGATCAGGAAATCTCTGTCATGACATGGACATTGTGATCAAGTGGAAGTTTACTGGTTTGTTCAGTCATAAACCATTTTTGCTAACTTATCCCTTATGAAAGTTTAAGGATGAGCATATCCATTTCAATTTCTTTGATTTTGATAAACTAAATGGTTAGACTTTGTCACCACAATGACCCATTTTGGGTCAAAAGGCCCAAGCCCGATCACGTGTCCATTCAAAGCAACTAAATTGGTGCAGATAATATTTATTTAAGGGGTTTTATAAGAGAGCTAACATTTGTATAGTTGAGTTAGATCTGTTTGTGTATGTTGATTCCTTTCGGTCTTCTCTCCATTTCAGAATCCTAACACTTGCCAACTTTGGCTTTTCCAGGGTAGACCTTGACAACAACCATTTTTACCTCGTAAATAAGAGATCCCATCACTGGGAGGTTATCTAGAGAGCCTACTCCTGAACCCATTTTCCCTACCTTGATGAGAATAGTTGAAGCTATAAGTGAAGGATAGAATCAAGCCCAAGAGGCAATAGATGCTAGGATGGTGAAAATAGAAGATGCCATAACCATGATGGCCACCTTGATGAAGGAAAATAAGTACAAAACTACAGACCCAAGGGTCAATGACTGAAAAGTGGAAATATTAAACTTGCCTTCGAGCTCCACACCTGAGGACGTAGAAGAAGTCAAGCACATGAAATCCCTAACTATACAAAAGGTTCTCGTAGTTGAGAGGTCAAGAGAAGAGGACGGCCCATACAGAGAGAGGCTGAACCAAGTTGAGAAGATTCTGAGAGGTCTAAAAGGGGTAGAGAGCCAAATAATAGATGCTAAAGGTTTGTGTTTCTTCCCTGAGTCAAGTTACCTCTTAAATTCAAATGGACCACAGAGAAGATTGATGGGACGGGTGACCCTAAAACCCACTTAAGGTCATTCATTGGCCTACTGAAACAGAGCCAGGGATTCACTGATGAATAGTTAGCACAGGCATTCTAGTTTTCACTGACAGGAGGGGCCCATAGATGGTTGATGAACTTAAACCCATCACAGATTCACTCTTGGTCGGACATTACATGAGCATTCATACACTTCTATTCTTACAACACTAAGATTGAGACCCACAGGAAGCAGCTAGAGACCATGATGTAGAAGCAAGATGAAAGTTTCACTAAGTACTTAACCAGGTTCAGAATTATAGCAGCAATGTTGTGGGATAGACCATCTGAGAGGGACTAGGTTCAGATGATGATGAAAAGGTTAAACAAGACCTACAAGACTTATACATTTGGTCAAGCCTTCCTGACCTTCGAGGGACTTATTGTTGTAGGGCAACAAGTTGAAGATGCTATCAATCATGGGGACGTCCTCCCAACAAGAGCAAAGAAGTCAAAATCTAGTTTTAATAGGGAGTCATACCCACCAAGGGGTTTAGGATCCAGTCAACCAGTGACACCAAAGCAGGTGGCCAATACAAGCTCTGACCCGATAATTATTGAGATTTCACCTCCTTCCCTGGCCCCACAAAGGTTCAAACTTAGAAGACAATTCATAAAGTTAAGCGTGACTAGGGCGTCGCTCCTCGACAAACTGGCTAAAGGAGGAATACTCAGAGTCTTGGAAACATGACCCCTCCCAAATCTAGTACCTGCCCATTGGCGTCTGGTCCAATTTTGCAAGTGCCATAACCAATATGGACATGACACTGAAAACTATGGCCCCTTCGAACATGCCATATAGGACCTGTCAAATGCTGGAAAGTTCAAGCTCTAACCCAAATAAGCATCAGTGGCAAACATTCCTCTCCTTCATCATGCCATCAATTTCATAGAATGTGGAGAGTTATGTTTAGACATGGGTGTTCCAACTGAGACGGTCCAAGCTTAAACCAAAGGAAGTGTCACATCTAGTGATAGAGTAAGCATGGCCTCAATAAGAAGTGGGGCGTGAGTATGAGGCATACTTTTCAGAAATCTCTCTGTACACGGTGGTGACGGGACAGAATGATAAAGGGTAAAAGGAAATCCAATAGAAGACATCAACCATTGAGGCTGAATGAGGAGCAGAAGTCAAATACAAAGGCGATCGACATCGGTAATCTATTCAATGAGAACCAAGTTCAAATGCTCACTGGCGAAGACCAAGATGGAGATCTCTCTTTGCAACAACTCATCCTCCCCAACAACCGAATGATCCCAAACTAGAGTTGTTTAGATGCTTTTGTTTACCCGAAGGGGTTGTTATGTATTCAGTATAGTATGGCCATGTCTGGGCCCAAAGTCCATGAGTCCTTAAATAGGTTGAGTCTTTGATAGCTTTAATTTCGTTCTATTAGGAACCTCATCTTATATACCTCTATTTCCAAGCGTTAATAAAGAAAAAAATTTCAATTATGCTATGTCTACTTCTTCCAATCCCTCCTTTTCTAACTCTTAACTTTGATGATGATAAGAATGATGAACCACATCCTGAAATTTTACAATCCATCAAAGCCTTGAAAGAAAAGAAAGCCTAACCTGCCAACGAGGACTTCAAGATGATCAATCTAGGTACAAAGGAGCAACCACGAGAGATCAAGATTGGTATGACCTTGACAGAAGAGGAAATAGCCTTGTTGACAGAATTTTCGAAGGAATTACAAGAGATATTCGCATGGTCTTATGAAGATATGCCTAAGCATAGACCCAAAAGTGGAACAGCACAAGATACCCTTGACCCCAATGCAAAATCGCATAAGCAGAAGTTGAGATGGTTGAAACCTAAGTGGACTCTAAAGGTCGAGAAAGATATTATGATTTAATTTGATGCCAAATTTCTAGAAGTTGCAAAATACTCAGAATGGCTAGCTAATGTGGTCATAATGCCTAAGAAGGATGGCTAACTGAGAGTGAGCGTTGACTACAAGAATCTGAACAAGGCTAGTCCCAAGGATGATTTTTCATTGCCAAAGACAGATATCCTAGTCGATAACACAGCCAACCAAAGAGAGTGTGGAGCTAGGGTATTACTTATAGATCTAGAAGGAAAGTTTATGCCATTCTTGCTCAAATTAAAGTTTAAGTGTGCAAACGACATTGCAGAATATGAAGCTTACATCATTGGGACTTAGAGCAGCACTCACAATCAACACCAAAAAGTTGAAAGTTTATGGAGACTCATCCATCACCATCTACCAAGTCAGAGGGGATTGAAAAAACAAGGATGAAAAATTGATACCTTATCAACAAACATGTAATCAATTTGGCTCGGACCTATACAAAGATAGAGTTTAATTATTCCCCAAGGGACACAAAAGAAAACGCTGATGCATTGGCCACCTTGGCTTCAATGATCGGTGGTGATCCCGTCGAATGCACAAGATCCTTGGAATAAAAAGAATGAGACAACTGGCATATGCAAAAATTGATGCACTAATAGTTGATGATAGACCTTGATTTGTACCTATAGTAGACTTCATTGGAGAAGGCAAGTACCCTGTAGAAGCAATAACAAGAGAAAGGAAAACATTGAGATGACATGCTTTGCAGTTCATCCTCTATGAAGATATGTGTTATAAAAGATCCTATGATGGGGAACAACTGGTCTGTGTTAAAGAAGAGTAAGCACAAATCCTCATTGAGCAGATATATTAAGGAGTTTGTGGACCTCATATGAATGCTAGGATGCTTGCGAAGAAGATTCTAAGAATGGGGTATTATTGGAACACAATGGAGATAGACTGTAAGGAGTTTGCGAGGAAGTGTCATAAATGTTGGATCTTGGCCAATCTGATACATATACCACCTATAGAATTACACACTCTCAGTTTACCTTGGCCATTTATTTAGATGTGATCGAAAAAAATCACCCAAAGGCATTGAATGGGCATGAGTCATCTTAGTAGCCATCGACTATTTTACTTAGTGGGTAGAGGCTCGGTCATATACCAAGCTCATGGCAAACAAAGTAACCAAGTTCTTCCAAGAGCATATCATCTGCTAGCAAGGGATGCCTAATGCTCTAATCTCATACCAGGGTCAACATTTCAAAGGAAAAGATAAGTGTTGTGTGAAAAGTGTAACATCCAGAGGCATCATTATGTCAAGGTCATCCTCTCAAAAATGATAAAGGCACACACTGACTAGGCAAACAAGCTACCGTATGCACTGTGGGCTTATCAAACTTCTATAAGGACTTATAGTGCAGCAACTCCTTACTCTTTGGTATACGGCATAGAAGCAGTACTCTTAATGGAAGTAGAAGCACCATCCCTGAGAATCTTGATAGAGGTTAAAATCTCTGAAGCTGAATGGCTCCGATCCCATTATGAAGAGCTGAATCTCTTTGACAAAAGGAGAATGAAAGCGACTAATAATGCAAAGAAGTATCAACAGAGAATGGCGATCACTTTCAACAAGATGGTATGCATTCATCATCTGTGTCACACCCCAATTTTGGACTAATTAGTAGTGTAATGAACTGTTATAAGAACCAATGATTCAAGCCAAGATCTCGTAAGACCATGCCAACAATCCAAACCAAATACACATTCCACACAATCAAAGATAATAAAGTAAATAATGAAAGTCTTATTAATAATGAACTGAGTATGTAATGTGATAATTAAATACTAAACCGATTATCTCCAAGTAACCAAAACATAATTATAACAAACTATTATAAATATCAAAATATGAAAGTTAAACACTAAGCGTAAACATAGTTGAAACACTCGCTTGACGAGTCATATTCGTCCTCCACAGCTTACTCGTCCATAGCCACCACATATCTATATGTTGGCGTCTTCATGTAGTCTTCAATGGTATTACCTACATCATTAGAAACTAAAAATAAAACATACGTTGGCACGTTCATGTAGTTTTCAATGGTATTACCTACATCATTAGAAACTAAAAAGAAAATAGCACCGTGGTGTGAGCTCACAACCTAGGTCAGTGAGAAAACAAAACAATGTGCAAACATATACATGCTGTCAAATTCATATCTTTGGTCTGGTTTTAAGTTTGCAACTGTGCTATAAAAAGGATTAGCGGCCACCGCACCTCTATATACGAGTGTGTGAATCCACCTAATGGATCAAACACCATTGCCATCCCACATGCACCCACCATGGAATGAAAATAGAGCTAAAGTATCCAGATCACACACTGTCAACACTTCCCCTGATGCCCTACCCATATCAACATGTAAGTTCCTTCTGGCGAGGGCTTGCAAACTGGGCTCGCTACTAACCAATCCTAATGCCTTCAAAGTGTATCCCAAGCCTTACCCCAGCATCCTTCAATACGTCCATAGAGATAGAGCTAAGGCCCTTGGCAGAGTCAAAAACCACATGGTCCTAGACTACCTCTTTTGATGCCTTACGACGTACTAATTCTACTAAGGTAACAGTGTTACTATGATGCCAATGTGGTGAACGGATTAGAGATAGATCTAGAGCCTCACGTCTACATTCCCCCTGATGCTCCACCCGATCCAACACATCAATCACATACAAACACATGCCTATTCCTATCATCATCATATCCAATAAGAACAATAATAAAATATGCATGAACAGGAATAGCAGTAATATTGGATGACATGTGAGATGCACATTACATTCATACAAGCATAGTATCAATCATGGCATTGGACACAATAAAATAAAAGGTAGCCTATTATTATCCAATTAGTTTAGGTCTTGTTCCCTCACCTATAAACGATGTTTGATCTCCTTCCAAGCTTTAGAAGTCACTTTGAATCTATTGGGAACATAAGAAATTTATGGATTTAAGTTATGGTTCAATTATACCAAGTTACAGTAGTCAAAAATTGAAATGGAGCCTTTACTAGTTGACTGGTCGATTCTATGGTCTCATGTCTATGTCGACCGCACACTATGCGGTCGACCAGTGCTATGACCACAAATGCGACCACACGATCCGACCACACATGTAAAACCCGCACTCTTATAACTCTCTCTTACCATGTCGTGTTAGGTCTTCCTATCAAAGTCGGATCAAGCAGACCAAGTGCTTAAAGGAACCACAAGGCTAGGTACGTAAATTGATCCAAAATCAGCCAATTTGGAGTGTGTGTGGTCGCATACCTGAGCTGGTATGGTCGACCACACCTAAGGAAAATGAGACCACTCGAAAATCCAATGTGTGGTAGCATATTTGGGACGTGTGATCGATGGATTCAGTGACCACACAATGATGAGACCGACTCTAAGTTTTGATAACTTTCCTAAACTAAGGGATCTCTTTCCTAGTCAGAGTGGGACTCTATATGGAGAATTTCTCTCTATATTAAGGACGTCCCTTAGCCTCTCCCACTCTTTTAGAACACAAATTGAAAGAGAAAGAGAGAGAAGGGGAAAGTGAAGGAGATTTGAAGAAGAAGGCTGGGAGGAAGAGTTGTAGAGAAGGTTCTAGTTCTCTACAAACTTAAGGTATGGAACCTTTCCCAGTAGCAGTAGGACACCTAGAATAGGATCTTCCATTGTAATTGAGATGTTGAATCAAAGTAGGATCTCAACCATGGGACTCCATGAGCAAATCTCAGAGGAAAACTATGGGGAATAGGTTAGGACCAATAACTTTGCAAAAATTATGAATTTAAGGTCATAAATCGATCATAGGAAGGACCCTAATAATAAACCAAGGAATCGACTCATGAGGGGGTTGGACTGAGGATAAAAGTCGACCAAAACTTCATGTGGTTGCAGCTAGGGTCGACCACATGAAGGATCACATGATCCACCACACGCTCTCGGGAAGATCCCAAAGAATGCATGGTCGCAAGTGTGGTGGCATGATAGGAAGATCCCAGAGAAGATATGGTCGCATGTGTGGTCGCATGATATGTGACCACACGTATCGACCACACGCCCTGTGGTTGCGAAAACTGAGACCACAGATGCAGCCACACCTACGACCACACAGCCTCTGGAAGTCTGTTTGAATCCAGATTAGACTTTTGACTATTGTAGTTTGGTGAACTTGAATCCTAACTTAGAATCCATAAATTTCTTAGGTTACCAAGTGGTTTAAAAGTGATTTACAAAGCTTGGAGAATATCGAACATCGTTAAAGGTAAGGGAACAAGAACTAAACTAATTGGATAATAACAAACTATTTTATCTTATCTGTCCAATGCAATGAATGATTCTATGCTTGTATGCTTGTAATGTACATCTCACATGTCATCCAATATTACTGTTATTTCTGCTTATGTATATTTATTTCTATCTATATATAACAAGATGATGATGATGCTAGGAATAGGCATGTGACTGTGTGTGTGGTTAGTGTGCTGGATGAGAGTAGAGCATCAGGGGGAGGACGTGGCATTATGGTTTAGCCTAGTCACTAGACTCTAGCTCTATCTCTACTCAAGTCTTGCCTACTGATATCGTCGTATCACCATTACCTTAGCAAAACTATTATGTCATAGGGCATCAGGGGAGGTGGTCTCGGACCGTATGGTCTCTAACTCTGTGGGGTGGTCTTAGCTCTATCTCTATGGACGTATTGAGGGATGCTGGGGTGAGGCCCTGGATACATTGGATGGCATTAGGATTGGTTAGTTGCGAGCCCAGTTTGCAAGCCCTCTCTAGCAGGGGCTTATGTGTTGGTATGAGTAGGGTATCAAGGGAAGTGTTGGCGGTGTGTGATCCGGACACTTTAGCTCTATCTCTATTCCATGGTGGGGTGGATGTAGACAACAATGGTGTTTGATCTATTGAGTGGGCTTACACACCAGTGAATAGAGGTGATGTGGCCACCAATCCTTTCTATAGCACATTGCAAACTTAAAACCAGACCAAAGATATAAATTGAATGTATGCATATGGTTGCATATTATTTTGTTTGCTCAATGAGCCATGATGTATGCTCACCCTTTCGACGTCAAATATTTTTAGTTGTTGATGCAGGTCATACTGTAGAAGATTATATAAACGCACCGACGTATGGACACATAGCAACTATGGATGAGGAACTGGTAGAGGAGGTGCATGATCTATCTTGCGAGTGCAATCAATGTATTTTTTATTAGTTTAATTATTCTTGATTACTAAAACATGTAATTAATTATTTTACTTTATGTCTTGAGTCATTGAGAATAATTGGATTTAATTATTTATTATCACTGTTAGCTACTCAGTTCATTATTAATAAAGACTTCCACTATTGTTTATTTACTCTGATTATTATTGTATAATGTACTTGGTTTAACCTGATTGGCACGGCCTATAGGAGATCCTGGTTGAATCGTTGGTTCTTATGACGGTTCATCACACCACTGGTTAGTCCAAAATTGGGGTATAATAGTTTGGTATCAGAGCTCTCAGGCTCTACTCTATTAAACCAAAATATTTTCACGAGAGTTGTGAACTAAGTTAAGAAAAATTAAAAACTGTAATATGAACACATCATAAGCACTTGTGTGTTTGAGACATAAATTAAGAAAGAAAATAATGCACATATGTAAATGAGGAACAATATGGATATCTCTAAATATAAACCCAAAGTTAAATAAGAGATGTACATCTAGAATCAGAGTATGGTCCATAGTCAGGACAGATACTCTGTAATACAAATAAAAAGGAAAATATAACATATCATGGTGCTGGAGGAGAAGGTGCCTCTCGGTCTCGATCACAGTCCTTGGCGTATACCCTCGGAGCCAGGCTATCTGTGCCTGGGTAGCTCGGAGACTCTTAGTGAGACTCTCCACTCTACCATCGGTCTCATGTTGAGTGTCGTGAATCTCTCTTAGTAACGCCATCATGTCATCTGGTGGTGGGCGCGAAGGGCCATCTGAGTGAGAAGTCCAAGAAGGGCTAGCTCTTGTAGAATGTTGCGGTGATGACGAAGGGATGGCATCTACATCCATGTACATTCGGTCATCATCGTCAGTATTTGATGCCTCTACTACTGCCGCAACTGCCGCCTCTGCATCTGTTGCCTCCACTTGAGTAAGAGGACGCACCAGAGTGTTTTTCTCCTCGTCATTGACATGCACATCTTATATCCCCATCCTACAGATGGCCTCCCAGTCTAGGTCAGCTAAAAATGTGTCCTCACAAATCCTCTCATCCATCAAGTCCACCTACAGACAAGAGAGTAAGGTGGTGATCAAGAGCCCATAGGGTAGGTTACCCTTTAGGCCAGACGTCGTGGCTCGGTGCATGGTCCTAATGATGATATAAGGGAGGCAGACAGGCTATCTGGTGTAAATACAGTAAAGGAAATACTGGGTTAGTTGTGAAACCTTCTCATAGTGACCACTCTGGGGAATCAGGTTGTGCTGGATGATTTTGTAGTATACCCATGGCTCAGGATGGAGATTAACTGCATTCATCTGCCAACGGTCATCCCGAAGAAGCTGATTGCACACCTCTACACACATCCTCACTGATAAGAATTGAGGCTCTTATGGTGTAATAAAACCAAAGGACCGTCGTTGGAAATGCCCAGGAGGTCAGCCAACTCCTGACAGTTAAACGAGATAGGTACACCTTTCACTAAGCTGGTAATCCGAAGCTCCCTACCTCTTTCCACATCTTCTGGATCACCCTCTACCTGTATTGTAGTAAAACTACTTTTTCAACTCTGGACAGGTGCAACCCTCGTATAAAATCACAGGGAGTCAGCCCATATCACCAAACTCCCTCTCCATATCAAATAGGGCTAGACTGGCTAAGTTGACACATCGACCCCCTTCTACCTTTTTACGGTTATACCAGGGTTATTGTACCTCCGCTTTGATGGACCTGAAGCGACGGGGGTCATGAACTTTGGGAACCTTGGTACAAACCATGTTACCTACATGGAGCATAAACCAACAGGCAACTTGTCAGATATAGAGAATTTTAAAATTTCAGCATTATAACGGCGTGATTTGGCCAAAAGCCTCGTTTTCGCTCAAATGCTTGGACTAGAGGACTTATATAAGTCACAAGCCATCTTACAACGATCAATCAAATGAAAATTTTCCACTAATTAAACAAATTTGAAGAAATTTTGGAAATTGGGAAAAAAATCCCCAATTTCAAGGTCAAAAGATAGATTTTCCATCGCTTGACCAACCTGGCCGATGAAACTCAAATTTTCTTGGAGGGGTTTCGTCCGTTGAGTGCCCAATAGAAAGATTCACCAATAAAAATCAAATTTTTATGATTAAATAAAATTTAATTGGGTAAGGATCAAAATAGGTGATGAAAACCTAGAATGAACCAACAAAGAGAACAATGGAAATAAAAAACGTACCGTGGTGATAGAGAATCCGGTGGTTGATCAAGAAAATTTCGCTCAAGGTGAATGGTTGACACTATAGCAACTTAGTGGAGAGGAGATGAGTTGTGAACAGTAGAAGACAAAGGAAGAATGAGATTAAATGGCTCAAAATCTGGTTTAAAACCCTGATTTAGGGTCTTGTGGTCGCAAGATTTGACCAGAAGTGCGACCACACCTGTGACCACATGATCGACTACATGCTCTTGGTAAGTTGCCAGGGTTTGTGGGGTCGCAACCCTGTGGTCTCATATAATGCGACCACACCTATCGACCACACGATTGAAAATACATTGTTTTGTTTAAATGACCCTAAAAATTTGAAATTTGCTTCGTTTATTGTGAGACTAACATGAGATCATCGTATATTGTACTTATCTCACATATTTCCTTGACTTTTCAAACATCACCTCAGTCAATAATAGGAAATGGCCGGGCGTAAAGTAAACCAAAGAGGACGAAACCCAAGCCTACCAAAATATAGCACCACCAAAAGTCAACAATCAGGCCAACCCAACTAATTTGCCAGCACCACCAACAAATTTGGCTACAGTTGTGATGAACTTGGTATAGCAAGTACAATAATTACATTAAATGCAAGTGAACATGCAAGCTACTATGGGAATTGCTCCCCCAGCCACAAATGCAACACCTATACCAGCAGGGCAAGCCAGTATTGTACCCGGGGGTAGTAATACCGTGCCCAGAGCCTCTGCTATGAACAACACAATACCTCAAGTGCCTCAAACCCCAGTAATACAGGCTCAAGTGTGGAATCCTGGAGCATAGCAAAGTAGATATAACCAAGTTAACTATCAGTACCAGCCACCCGCGTATGGAGCTTATCTACAGAATCAGCTGGACCACTCCAGGCTGATCGAGCATTTTCTCAAGATGAAACTGAAAGAATTCAAGGGCAAACCGTCAAATCCTTTATGGCCAGCTCAATAGATCGACGAGATGGAAAGCAACTTTATGATGATGACTATTAATGAGGAAGAGAAATTGTTATGTGCCACTTTTATGCTGAAAGGTGATGCTCATCATTGGTGGAAATTTACTCGAGGTTATCTATTGACCAAAGCACACCCAACTGACCTAGGATATCTTCAAGGAAGCTTTCTTTGAAAAGTACTTCCCAGGAGTTTTAGAGATATGATGGAGAAAGATTTCTTGAGTCTGTATCAAGGACAGATGACTATCAATGCTTACCAGCAGTGCTATGAAGAGCTATTCTTCTTTGCTCCCTCTAGCATGCAGGAAGAAGATACCAAAACCCGAAGGTTCATCAAGGGACTTAGGGGAAGTATCCGAGAGCATGTGTTGGGACTGAAAAAGAAGATATATAATGAAGTTGTGCAAATTTCTTGAGTATTGAAATCGAGCCAAAGGGAGAGCTCTTTTTCTCCAAACAGGGGCATTAAGAGGCCAAAAGGGAATACATTCAATGGAGAGAATTCAAAGATGTTGGAACCCTTCCGCACCCAAGGCTTCAATGCTACAGCCAAGACTACCCAGCTGGCTTCACCCCAACAAAAGCAAGGAAATGCTGGAGTAAAATGCTACAACTATGACCAGGTAGGGCATTACTCAAGGGACTGCCCTAAACTGAAGAAACAATTGCAGCAAAGAAAGGTTTATGCGGTTACTGCTGAAGACGCTGCTGCATCACCTGATGTGGTAACAGGTATGACCCGACCTTTTGTTTTTGTAATACCTTATGTCAGCATATAGATTAATTTAGGAGGAAAATCTCAGGTATCGTACCTATAGATGGCATACCTACCGGAGGACTCTTCGACTCTGGAGCCACCCACTTATTTATATCTGTATCATTTGGAAAGAAGCTAAGTCTACCCCTCAGACCTTTAGACTGTAAACTGCTAGTACGATTACCTATGGGATTAGAAGTAGAGCTAGCCAAAGGTTATGGACCATGTCCAATTCTTAATGGCGAGAAGACTATGGATGCAACCTTAATTCAACTTGAGATGGCAAACTTTGAAGTCATCTTAGGAATGGATTGGTTAGCCCAACAATCTACTAATCTATTGTGTGTGGAAAAGAAACTGACATTTAAGGGTCAGGATAGTGAAGAACTCAGCTTTTCAGGGATCAAACTCCCTCGTAAACGAAAACTCATTCTCTCGGCACTAAAGGCTAAGAGATGCCTTAAGAAGGGTGGAGTTGGATACCTTGTATCTGTGGTAGACCTTACCAAAGAGGCACCATGAATAAAAGATATAGATGTTGTACGGGAATTTCCAAACGTGTTTCTTGAGGATTTACCTGGTTTGCTACTTGATAGAGTGACAGAGTTTGTTATCGACCTATTACCAAGGTTGGCACCTGTATCCAAAGCACCATACCGAATGGCTCCAACTGAATTAAAGGAATTGAAGGTTCAACTGCAAGAACTATTGGACAAGGGATTTATCCGACCGAGCATATCGCCCTAGGGAGTGCCAGTGTTATTCATCAAGAAGAAGGACGGTAGTGTTAGATTATGTATAGACTACTAGGAATTAAACAAGCTTACAATCAAGAATCAATATCCCCAACCACAGATCGATGATTTATTTGATTAGCTGCAAGGAGCGAAGGTGTTTTCTAAGATCGATCTTCATTCTGGGTATCATCACTTAAAGATGAAGGATGGAGACATTCCAAAGACAGCATTTAGAGCCCGATATGGACATTATGAATTTCTAGTGATGTCCTTTAGATTAGCAAACGCACTTGCATCTTTTATGGAACTCATGAATCGAGTGTTTCATGTCATGTTGGACACATTGGTCATCATGTTCATAGATGACATACTGATATATTCCAAGGATGAGGCCACTCATGCGACAGATCTTAGAGCAGCCTTACAACAATTGAGAAAAGAAAAGCTTTATGCCAAATTCAAGAAATGTGAGTTCTTGTTGAAGGAAGTGCAATTCTTAGGTCATGTAGTATCTTCAGAAGGAATCAAAGTGGATCCCAGCAATATAGAAGCTATTGTAAAATGGGAAGCACCCAAGAGTATTGCAGAAATCAGAAGTTTCTTGGGTTTAGCTGGGTACTACAGACGATTCGTGGAAGACTACTCCAGAATCACCATACCTCTCACCAGTTTGACAAAGAAAGGAGAAAATTTTGTTTGGATCAATAAATGTAAAGAGAGTTTCCAAACACTAAATGCAAGACTGATACCAGCGCCCATCTTGACCATTCTGGTACTAGGAGAGCCATTTATCTTGTATACCGATGCTTCTGGGTTAGGTTTGGGATGTGTTCTTATGCAAGGAGAGTAGGTAATTGCATATGCTTCAAGACAACTGAAGGCACATATGAGGAATTACCTTACTCATGACTTAGAGTTAGCAGTGGTGGTTTATGCCGTCAAGATATGGAGACATTGCTTGTATGGAGAAAAATTTTAGGTAAAGTCGGATTATAAGAGTCTTACTTATCTCTTTAATCAAAAGGAGTAGAACATGAGACAGAGGAGATGACTAGAACTGCTCAAGGATTACGATTGCGATATCTAGTATCATCTAGGAAAGGCCAATGTAGTTGCTGACACACTAAGTCAAAAAGCGATAGCAAAGCCTAAAGAAGAAGCTAACACAAATGTTCCCGTGTGTGTTGCGGCAAGAGTACTTGATTATGGTAATAAACAGTTCGTGATTGATAAATCAGGAGGTTCTTCAGACTTAGGGTTTAGTCACAAGTTTTCAAATATATTCACTACATTAAAGATTATTCTTAATCTAATCGACAAAGTAAAAACAACAATCCAATCTAACCCCTATCTGCAAATAGTGTAGGAGGATCTAGAGAAGGGGAGAACCATTCCTGATTTCACTTTGGATTTCGAAAGGATGTTAAGGTACAAGGGAAGAGTGTACGTACCTGAAAGTAAAAATTTAAATATCAGAAACAGATTAATACGAGAAGCCCACTCCACATCCTATACAATACAGCCTGAAAGTATGAAGATGTACCATGATTTAAAGAAACTATATTAGTGGAGAGGAATGAAAACAGATGTAGCCCGATATGTGTCTCAATGCCTAAATTGTCAACAAGTAAAGGTGAAAAGGCAAAGACCAGTAGGCTTATTACAATCGCTACCAGAACCAGCCTGGAAATGGGACTGCATTACTATAGACTTCTTTAGTGGCTTACCGTTGACTCCCAGAACGATAGACGCAGTCTGGGTGATTGTAGATCGACTTACTAAGACAGCTCGTTTCATTGCTATACGACCTCAATATACTTTGGAACGGTTAGCTAAGTTGTATGTGGATAATATTATCAGACTACATGGAGTACCTGAAAGCATCGTGTCTGATAGAGACCCATGTTTTACCTTAAAGTTTTGGAAAGGATTACAGAAAGCTATGGGTACAACATTGAAGTTCAGAACTGCATTCCACCCTCAGATCGATGGACAGTCAGAGCACACCATTCAGATTTTAGAAGACATGCTCCGAGCTTGTGTGATTGATTTCAAAATATCATGGGATGAGAAGTTACCATTAATCAAGTTCGCTTACAATAACAGCTATCAAGCTACTATACAGATGTCACCTTATGAGGCGTTGTATGGTAGGAAGTGTCGAACTCTTTTATTTTGGAATGAAGTCGGAGAGCGGAGAATTATGGGACCTGAGTTTGTTGAAGAAACCTGTAAAGTAGTCGACATAATCAAGGAAAGGGTTAGAATAGCTCAAAATCAATGGACAGTCGGAGCGCACCATTCAGATTTTAGAAGACACGCTCCGAGCTTGTGTGATTGATTTCAAAAGATCATGGGATGAGAAGTTACCATTAATCAAGTTCGCTTACAATAACAGCTATCAAGCTACTATACAGATGTCACCTTATGAGGCGTTGTATGGTAGGAAGTGTCGAACTCCTTTATTTTGGAATGAAGTCGGAGAGCAGAGAATTATGGGACCTGAGTTTGTTGAAGAAACCTGTAAAGTAGTCGACATAATCAAGGAAAGGGTTAGAACAGCTCAAAATCTTCAGAAATAGTATGCGGATAACCGACGTCGAGACCTTGAGTTAACTGTGGGTGACAAGGTATTCTTGAAAATATCACCTATGCAAAGTTTAAAATGGTTTGGACAGAAAGGAAAGCTAAGTCTGAGATACGTCGGGCCCTATGAGATTCTGGCTAAACGTGGGAAGGTGGCGTATCAGTTGGCACTACCCCCATCTATGTCAAGTGTACATGACGTATTTCATATCTCGTTGCTGAAGAAGTACATCCAAGATCCAACACACATCCTAACAGCAGATCTACCGGGTTTGACGGAAGATTTGACGTTCGAAGTAGTACCTTTTGAAATCACTAGTCAAAAGGTTCAACATCTTCACAACCATGACATCTATTATGTTAAAGTTACTTGGAGAAGCCAAGATGTAGAAGAAATTACATGAAAAGAAGAGAATGTTATGCGGAAGCAATATCCTCACCTATTCGACTCGGAAGGTATATGTAAATTTCGAGGACAAAATTTATACAAGGGGAGAGTTGTAAGACCTGCACTCTACTAACCCGGTTTTACCATGTCGTGTCAAGTCTTTCTATCATTTTTGGATTTAGTAGACCAAGTGCGTGAAGGAATCACAAGGCTAGGTACGTAAATCGATCCAAAATTAGCCAATTTAGAGTGTGTGGTCGCATACTTGAGCTGGTATGGTTGACCACACCTAAAAAAATGAGACCACTCGAAAATCCAACGTGTGGTCGCATATTTGGGATGTGTGGTCGATGGATTCTGTAACCACACATGCGACAACACGATGATGAGACCGACTCTGACTTTTGAAAACTTTCCTAAACTAAGGGATCTCTTTCCTAGTTAGAGTAGGACTCTATATGGAGAGTTTCTCTTTATATTAAGGACGTCCCTTAGCCTCTCCCACTCTTTTAGAACCCAAATTGAAGGAGAGAGAGAAGGAAAAAGAAAAAGAGATTTGAGGAATAAGGCTAAGAGGAAGAGTTGCAGAGAAGGTTCTAGTTCTCTACAAACTTAAGGTATGGAACCTTTCCCTGTAGCAGGAGGACACCTAGAATAAGATCTTCCATTGTAATTGAGATGTTGAATCAAAGTAGGATCTCAACCATGAGACTCCATGAGCAAATCTCAGAGGAAAACCATGGGGAATAGGTTAGGACCAATAACTTTGCAAAAATTATGAATTTAAGGCCATAGATTGATCATAGGAAGGACCCTAATGATAAACCAAGGAATTGACTCATGAAGGGGTTAGACTGAGGATAAAAGTAGACCAAAACTTCGTATGGTCGCAGCTAGGGTCGACCACACAGGGGATCACATGATCCACCATACACTCTCGGGAAGATCCTAGAGAAGGTAATGTCACATGTGTAGTCTCATGATATGCGACCACACGTATTGACCACATGCCCTGTGGTCGCAAAAACTGAGACCACAGGTGCAGCCACACCTGCGACCACACAACCTCTGGAGGTCTGTTTGACTCCAGATTAGACTTTCAACTATTACAGCTTGATGAACTTGAACCCTAACTTAGAATCCATAAATTTCTTAGGTTTCCAAATTATTCAAAAGTGATTTACAAAGCTTGAAAAAGATCAAACATCGTTAAAGGTGAACAAGACCTAAACTAATTGGATAATAACAAACTGTTTTATCTTATTTATCTAGTGCAATAAATGATTATATGCTTGTACGCTTGTAATGTGCATCTCACATGTTATTCAATATTACTACTATTTCTACTCATACAATTATTTCTATTTATATATAACATGATGATGATGATGCTAGGAATAGGCATGTGACTGTGTGTGTGGTTAGTGTACTAGATGAGAGTGGAGCATCAAGGGGAGGATGTGGCATTATGGTTCAGCCTGGTCACCAGACTCTAGCTCTATCTCTACTCAAGTCTTGCCTACTGACATCGTCGTATCGCCATTACCTTAGCAGAACTATTACGTCGTAGGGCATCAGGGGAGGTGGTCTAGGACCGTATGGTCTTTGACTCTGTCGGGGGGCCTTAGCTCTTTCTCTATAGACGTATTGAGGGATGTTGGGGTGAGGCCTTGGATACATTGGATGGAATTAGGATTGGATAGTTGCGAGCCTAGTTTGCAAGCCCTCGCCAGCAGGGGCTTACATGTTGGTATGGGTAGGGCATCAGGAGAAGTGTTGATGATGTGAGATCCGAACACTTTAGCTCTATCTCTATTCCATGGTGGGGTGGATGTGGATGATAATGGTGTTTGATCCATTGGGTGGGCTTACACACCCATGTATAGAAGTGCGGTGGCCGCCAATCCTTTCTATAGCACATTACAAACTGAAAACCAGACCAAAGATATAAATTGAATGCATGCATATGGTTGCGCATTGTTTTGTTGGCTCACTAAGTCGTGATGTATGCTCACCCTTTCGATGTCGAATATTTTTAGTTGTTGATGCAAGTCCTACTGTAGAAGATTATATAAATGCACCGATATATGGACACGTAGCAGCTATAGACGAGGAACTGGTAGAAGAGGTGCATGATCCGTCTTGCGAGTGCAATCAATGTGTTTTTTATTAGTTTAATTATTCTTGATTATTGGAACATGTAATTAATTATTTTACTTTATGTCTTGAGTCATTAAGAATAATTGGATTTAATTATTTATTATCATTGTTAGCTACTCAGTTCATTATTAATAAAGACTCCGCTATTATTTATTTACTCTGATTATTATTGTGGAATGTACTTGGTTTAACCGGATGGGCACGGCCTATATGAAATCCTGGTTGAACTGTTGGTTCTTATGACTGTTCATCACACCACTGGTTAGTCCATAATTGGGGTGTGACAACATGATTCCTAGGAAACTTCCCGAATAGTTGTGGTCGACCCTGTGGTCATGTATCATGCGACCATAGCTGCGACCACACAAATTTTGGTAAATTTTTGGTTTCAACCCGAGTTCTTCCTCTCGACTCAACAATAGAGTTCACCCTATGATCATTTTATGGCCATTAATTTTTGGTTTCTCACAACAACTAGTACCGATCCAACTTTCATGGTTATTCCTAGAGATTTTCCTAGATAACTATATGATCAAAAATCCCATATCGGTTTAACATCTTTAATAGAACCCTATTTTATGCGATCTACATCTACAGAGACAAGGTCCATACCTTACTTGTTGTAGAGAGTCTAAACCTTTTCTGCAAAACCCTTCCCCCAGCCTTTCTCTCCAAGCCTCCTTCTCCTTCTCTTCTTTTCTCTTTCTCTCTTAGGTTTAGGGTTTGAGATTGATCCAATAGAGTAAAATAGAGTAGTGGGACGTCCTTTATATAGATGAAAAACCTCCGTATAGAGTCCTCTTTCAATTAGGAAAAAGTCTTCCTCAAATTAAGAAAGTTTCCTAAACACAGAGTAAGTTCTTGGCTTGACCGATCGACTCTGCGATCGCATAATCTGTCGACCACACAAATCCAAAATAGTCGACCACACAACCAAATTTTACTGGTTTGACTTGTTGCTTCCACACAAACTAAAACAGTCAACTACACAAACTAAATTTGACTTGTTGCTTACTTGATCTTGTGGTTTCTTCATACAATTCGTTTACTTGAGCCGGTTATGATGGGAAGACCTGTCACGACACAAAAACGTAAGGTTAGACCGGGTTCATGGCATGCGGGTCTTACAACTCTACCACTCTTAAAGAAATTTCATCCTTAAAATTTATATGTAGGGATTTTATAATCTGGCAGTAGGAGATCTAATACTGAAAGAGTAAAGAGCGCCTATCTATGACCCCAGGGGTAAATTTTGTCCAAATTGGAACTGACCATTAATTGTGAAAGAAATCATACTTGGAAAAGCGGTTTGACTGATAGATCTGGATGGTGAAGAGCTACAATACTTGACCAACCTTGATCAGGTGAAGTGATATCATGTTTAACCTTAAGACCCGCACGCCACGAACCCAGTCTAACCTTATATTTCGTGTCATGACTAGTCTACATATCATGGTCGAGTCAAGTGGACCAAGTGTGTGAAGAAAACCAAGACCCAATATGAAATTTTACGCAAAAACAGTCAAAATGAGGGTAGGGTCGCATGCCCAAATAGGCAGGGTCGACCCCCACCTCAAAAGAAGTCCAACCCCTGATTTTTGGTCAGGGGGTCGCAGGGGACTCGGATTGTCCGACCCTAGCATCGACCCCCGGAAAACAGCAAAAAATAGCACGAACCAAAAATTAGGAAACTTTCCTAATTTCGATTGGGACCTTTTCTAAACTCAATGGGACGTATTTTGGGAGGTTTTCCTCTATAAATAGGACGTCCCTAAGCCTCTTTCACTCCTTTTAGAACCCTAATTGAAAGTGAAAGAAAGAGAAGAGAAGGAAGAGAAGAAGAGAAGGAAAACTTGAACAAAAGGCTAAGGAAGAAGAAAAAGCTCAGAGAAATCTTTGAAACTCAGACTACAAAAGGTTTGAACCTCAATCCCTATCTGAATTGAAAGCTTAGAATAGATTATGTTGAAGTTAGGTTAGGAGAAACCCTAATACCATCCATCCATGGACGAATTCCAATGGAAATCATGGAAAACTATGAAAAGTGAGTAACTTGGAGTTTTGAGCCATAGAACAATCATAGAATGGACTATAAAAGTAAGCCAAAGGACCCAAACATGAAAGAATGGACTGTAGAATAGAAAATTCGACTCAAACCATGGGGGGTCGCACATGGGGTCGATTGGGAATCGACCCTACCAGACCACAGGATCGACCCCCAGCA
This sequence comes from Protea cynaroides, assembly GCA_028583415.1. NCBI lineage: Eukaryota > Viridiplantae > Streptophyta > Magnoliopsida > Proteales > Proteaceae > Protea > Protea cynaroides. The sequence goes on along the minus strand of CM053275.1, from coordinate 53,377,431 downwards.
TTTGGGAAGTCCAGGGATGGGGTGGTCGCACCCAGGGTCGATGGAACATCCGACCCTGGCATCGACCCTACCCCTGGGGGTCGCAGAAACCTGCGACTCGTCCTGTGACCCTTGCTTAAAAACAAGGCTAAAATTGTCGGAATGACTTCTAACTAAAATCTATCGACTTGTTAGGTTTTTCTATTGATATAAAAGTGATTCTTAAAGCTTGAAAGAGGATCTACACTCAAGCAAAGGTGAGGGAACAAGACCTAAACTAATTGTCTAATAATAAATTGTTTTTATTTCTTGAGTCCAATGCCATGACTGATTGTATGCGTGTATGCTTGTATGTGCATTCAATATGTCATCCAATATTCCTTCTATTACTGTTCATTCATATTTAATCCTGTTTATTTATAACATGATGATGATGATGATGCTAGGAATAGGCATGTGAATGTATGTGTGTGGTTAGTGTACATGGTGCGGGTAGGGGATGGTATCAACCGGTAAAGCCATGCCGTTTTCATGGGGTGTATATTATGCCATGGTTCTACTCAAGTCATGTCCACTGACATCATCGTATCGTCATTACCTTAGCAGAACTATTACGTCGTAGGGTATCAGGGGAGGTGGTCTCGGACCGTGTAGTCTTCAACTCTACCGGGGGGCCTTAGCTCTATCTCTATGGATGTATTGAGGGATGTTGGGGTGAGGCCTTGGATACACTATTTGACATTAGGATTGGTTAGTTACGAACTCAGTTTTCAAGCCCTCGCCAACAGGGGCTTACGTGTTGGTATGGGCAACCGGTACAGCCATGCCATTTTCATGGGATGTATATTGTCCATGGTGGGTGCATGTGGGGTCGACAGTGCCGTTTCATTGGGCGGTTTCACACACTCGTCTATAGAGGTGAGGCGGCCACCGAACCTTTCTATAGCACATTGCAAACTTTAAATCAGACCACAGATAAGAATTGAATGCATGCATATGTTTGTTGCATTGTTTTGTTTTCTCACTGAGCTTAAGTTGGAGAGCTGACCCTCGTGCGCACAAATCTTTTTGTTTCTAATGTTGCAGGTATTACGGTTGAAGATTATATCAACAAGCCAACATGTAAACGGGTGGTTGCTATGATGAACAAGCTATGGAAGACTATTGTGATTCGTCAAGCTAGCGTTTCAACTATGGATACACTTAGTGTTTAATTTTGAATTTGAATATTTGTAATATGTATTAAATTATATTTTGGTTACTTGGAGATAAATGGAATATCAATTATTTATCATGACTAGACCTCAGTTCATTATCTGTAAGCCTTCCGCTATTTACTTTATTACCTCTGATTAATGTGGAATGTGTTTTGGTTTAACAACGTGGGATAGCCTATACGAGATCCTGGTTGAACCGTTGGTTTATTGATGGTTCATCACACCATTCTGGTTGGTGCAGAATTGGGGTGTGACAACTTGGTATCAGAGCTCTCAAGCATTCCCATGAAACCTGAATACTTCCATTGGAGTCCATAAACTGAGTTAGGATAAATTAAAAGCTTTAATATAAACACACCATAAGCACCTGTGTTGGTTGAGACCGAACTTAAACAAGACAATATTGTACATATAAAAGGTGAAACCATATATATACACTCAAACAGAAAGAGAAGACCAAAATTTATCCTGATAAACAAATAATATAGGGTACTATCTATAAGTCAGGCAGTTACCTAAGTATACAAAAGATATAGTACAGTAGCAAGAATGAAGCATCTATAAAGCAGAAAAGTTGGAATACCTAGTTGGTACTCACAAGATGTGAAACTCGATGTATGATAGAGAAAGGAGAAAAATAGCTAGTAACGCCTAAATTCCTGCAAAGGTAAAGGGAAAGATCTCGGGCTAAATCCAACCGAGATAGGAGAAAAATGACCATACACCAAAAATGAGAGTAACTAAAAGAAGACAAAGCTATACTCCTGGGTGACATGGAGACGCAGAGTGAGATCCACTACAAGGTGATCCATTGCCCGCTGAGCATTAAGAAGATGTTGCACTCGACCCCACCACTATCTGGGTCAAGAATGGGTAATGAAAACTCATCTGAGCAGATGCTAAATAATGATAATCAGATTAAAGCAAATCAAAGGAGGTGAACAATCAGGCCACTCCAGCCAATCACCTAGACTACCAAGTACCTTGGCCACGATTGTAATAAATTTAGCTAGACAAAATACATGAGCAACAACAGATGAAACCGACTATGCAAGTTTCTATGTGAATCACTACCCAAGTTGCCAATGTTACATCAACACCTCCGAGTCAGGCCATGTACAGTACTAATTGGTATCAACACTATACCCCCAGCACCTGTTACATATAACACAATGCCTACCATACAGCAAGTCCCAATAACGCACACCCCAATGCAGAAGCTTGGTGCATAAGAAGCAGTGTATCAAGGTGGTTACCCTTATTAGCATCGATGTATGGGATAGCTGCATCATGACAAAATAATCCAACCAAGGATTGAGGAATATTTTCTGAAGACGAAGCCTTAAACGTTTTCAACAAAGGATCAAATCTATTTGTGGTCATATATCTAGATATGTTTATATAGGATGCGGTGCATTATTGATTCACTCTTATGATTATAGAGGATGCACATACCAGATTTTAATTTCTCGTGCCTTGACAGGATACCTTCTTGATTTAACCTGTCAATTGGAGTTATAGATATTGTTTCTTTAGTATTAGTCATGACTATACCAAACTAAGCCACTCTCATGATTGACAACATGAACAGAGATACGAACTGAATGAACAGTTAAATATTTCATCATGTTGAGCGTACATCTTCTGATTAATACCTGATTTATTGATGTACCAAAACTTTTTCCAGATTTACTCCGATAGTGTCTTGACCAATGGCATTATACACTCAATAGAACCTGTAACCATGAGGTTAAGAATTTTAAAACCTCTATTTCCATGTATTTGGACCATCGTGCAACTTAACGACCTTTTAATGTCGGTTGGATTACCACAGATTTACTCCTAATCCTTTAAACTTAAGTTCATTAGATAAAGAAAGTGTTTGTCGTCATACTAAATTGAAAGTCGAAAATGAATTGTTTTGGATAAACATTCTGATTCTTGTATGTCTCGACATCCATTAATAAGATGTTTAGTGATAATGGAATTATTGGAAGAAAGATGATTGGATTCAGATTAAATGCTATGGCCAATGAACCTCAGATGAAGTAATGGAGAATATATTTTGAGATTACTGATTTGATGGATATGAGCCATGTTTATAAAAGAGTACATGAGCAAAAAAAAGTGAAAACTATCAAGAGTAACTAGGAAAGAATAGATAGCACTCAAGTAAAGTTAAAGTTGATTATATCGATATGAATTTTGACAAAGCAAAAGATTCCTAAAAGCAAATCTAAGAGTGGATACAAGGATAAAGTCAAAATGGTGGCATTGATAGTATTCAGATTAGTACAAGTAATACTGAGTTATGCCCAATGTTAAAGGAAATGATTAAGAAAAGACCAAGACAGTTTGGCAGAATTAATGAAATTTTGAGCATATACCCTAATGCTTAGACTTGGGATATGTAATGAGTAAATAGTCAGAAGATGCTTTTTGAGATATATGATAGAATGATAAAAGAAGGTGTAAGCTAAGGAGCTTTTTGGGATATATGAGATTTTAAGCAATAGTCTTTGAAAAATTAAGAGATGAAGGAACTACACAAACTCTTAAGATCTTATACCATATTTTGCTAGTTCAAGCCCTTTTGGACTAGATGTTGTATTGGATGAGTGTTATGAGCAATGTTCGAATTGTATGGATGGACAGAATTTGGATGTAACCTAAATCGACTTAAGATGGCAGACTTTGACGTCATCTTGGGAATAGACTGGTTGTCTCAACACTCTACAAAGTTGTTGTGTGCATAGAAGAGGTTATCATTCAAAAATAAAGACGACATATAATTTAGTTTTATTGGAAGTAAGTTGCCCAAGAAGTGAAGGCTGATCCTGTCTATGCTAAAGGCAAAGAGATGCTTTGAAGAGAAAGAAGTTGGATATATGGTATCTGTGGTATACGTTACCAAAGAAGCACCACAGATGGAAGATATTAATGTGATGCATAAATTTCCCGATGTGTTTCCAGGAGACTTACCTTGGTTATCATCTGATCATATGATCGAGTTCATCATCGACTTGTTACCAAGGACGATACTTGTGTCAAAGGCACCTATAATGAAGTTCCTATGTAGTTGAAGGGATTGAGATTCAACTACAAGAGTTATTAGACTAAGGTCGTAATAGGCTAAGTATTGCATCATGGGAAGTGCCAATGCAATTCGTGAAGAAGAAGGATGATAGTGTTGTCTGCATATAGACTATCGAGAATCGAACAAGCTCACGATCAAGAATCGAGATCTATCACCTCAGATCGATGACTTGTTTAAACAGTTGCAAAGAGAAAAAGAAATTTCTAAGATTGATCTTCGGTCAAGGTATCAACAGCTAAAAAATTTGGACAGCGATATCTCGAAGATACCTTTAGAATCAGGATTGGACATTATGAGTTCTCGATTATGACATTGGGATTAACCAATGCCCCTACATCTTTTATGGAGCTGATGAACTGGGTGTTTCATGACATGTTGGACACGTCGGTCATAGTTTCATAGATGATATTTTGGTTTATTCCAAAAATGAAGCAACTCATACAATGAATCTTAGAACAACTTCACAACAACTGAGAAGGGAAAAACTTTATGCCAAGTCCAAGAAATTGAGACCTAATTAAGCAAAGTGATCTTCTTAGATCATGTGGCATCATAAAAAGGGATAAAAGTGGACCCTATTAAGATAGAAGTAATCATATGGTGAGAAACACCTAAAGAACATTGTGAAGATCAGAAGTTCCTTGGGTTTAGCTGATTATTACAGACGATTTGTAGAGGACCACTCTAAGATCACAAAAACCTCTTACCAAGCTAAGGAATAAGGGAGAGGAGTTAATTGGACTCACAAGTGTGAAGAATATTTTCAGATTCTAAAGTAAGGTTGATATCAACTCCCATCATGATCGTTCCGGTACTAGGGAAACCTTTTACCCTATACATTGAAACTTTCGGATTGGATCTAGGATGCGGGTTGATGCAAGATAAATAAGTGATTGTATATGCTTCAAGAAAACTGAAGGAGCGTGAGAAGAGTTACCCTACTCATGACTTGGATGTATCGGTGATGAGTTATGCAATCAAGACTTGGAGACATTACCTATATAGAGAAGAATTTCAAATTAAATCGGATTACAAGAGTTTTATTTATCTCTTCATTAGAAAGAGTTGAACATAAAGATAAGAAAATGGCTAGAATTGCCCAAGGATTAAGACTGTGATATACAGTGTCATCCGAGCAAGGCTAAGGTAGTAGCTAAGACCTTGAGCAAAAAGAGAATTATGAAGTCCGAGGAAGGAATCAGTATAGATGTTGTCTTATGTTTCACAGCAACAAATTTAGATTGAAAGGAGAGTAACATATAATAGAAACTCGTGATGATCCAATTGAGCGAGAATTTATGGATGAACTTATGGAGAAATAGTTCGTCGGCTGGGCCTTTGGCATTAAAGATCATCTTTGAATTGATGGATGAAGTAAAAGTAGCAATTTTGTTAGATCTATATATAAGAATGGTGTAAGCAGATTTAGAGAAAGGAAAACCAAACCCTGACTTACTCCGGATGCGAAAAAGGTCCTATGATACAGAGGATGATTATGTATACTTGAAGTGAAAAATGTTGATCATAAGATATAAGATAAGGTTAAAAGCCCATTCTATTCCGTATTGGATACATTCTAGAAGTATAATATATACCAAAACATGAAGAGATTATTTTGGTAGGAGGGAATGGAAGTAGTTGTGGCTAGATGCATATTTCAGTGTCTGAATTATCAGCAAGTAAAGGCTAAAAGACAAAGACCAACATGGCTTACCATAACCACTATCGGAGCAAGTCTGGAAGTGGAACTGCAGTACAATGAACTATGTCAATGATTTCCCACTGACTCCCAGATCGGTTGACATGGTTTGGGTGATTGTTGATCACCTTATAAAGATAGCTCATTCCATTGCTATACGACCTCGGTATGCTTTGGAGCGGCTAACTAAGCTATATGTGGATAATATTGCCAGATTGAATGGTATGCATGAGAGCTTTGTGTCGGTCAGAGGCTCATGTTTATCTCAAATTTTTGGGAGGATCTATAGAAAACAATAGGAACGAAGTTAAAGTTTAGTACCGCATTTTACCTTAAACCGATGGACAGTCAGAATGGACTTACAGATCCTAAGAGATATGCCCCGAGCTTGTGAAATTGATTTCAAGGAGCTTGAGTTGAGAAGTTACCGTGAATTGAAGTTGCTACCAAGCTACTATGTAAATGTCACCTATATAGCATGGTACGGTAGAAATGTCAAACCCCTCTATGTTGGAATGAAGTTGATGAATGAAGAGTTTTAAGACCTGAGCCTATTGAAGAAACCTGTCGAGTGGTAGACAAGATCAAGGAAAAGGGCCAAGATAGCTCAAGTTTGTCAAGATAGACACCAAGACCTTGAGTTCGCCATAAGTGACAAAGTGTTCTTGAAGATATCAGTTATGCACGAATTAAAAACAATTCAACGAGAAGGGAAAGTTGTATCCGATATATGTTTTGGACCTCATAAAATTTGGAGTGAAGTAGAAAAGTTGTATATCCAATAGCGTTACCGCTGTCCATGTCTAGTGCGCATGACGTATTTCACGTATCTCTATTGAAGGAGTATGTTGGAGATCCATATCAAAGGTATTGACCACTGATCTACTAGATTAGATAGAAGATTTAACTATCGAAGTGGTACCAGCCTAGTTCACTAGTTGGAAGGTACAACATCTCAAAAACCGGGATAATTATTATACAAAGATAATCTGTCAAAGACGAGACGTAGAGAAGATTACATGGAAAGAAGAAGATGCAATGCGGAAATAGAATTCCCACCTAAGTTCAAATTTTGAGGACAAAATTTATTTTAAGGATGGGGGAGTTGTAAGATCCGTACGTTCAAATTTTGAGGACGAAATTTCTTTTAATGGTGTTGGAGTTGTAAGACCCGCATGCCACGAACCCGGTCTAACTTTACATTTTGTGTCGTGACCAGTTTACATATCATGGTCGAGCCAAGTGGACCAAGTGTGTGAAGAAAACCAAGACCCAATATGAAATTTTACTCAAAAACAATCAAAATGAGGGTAGGGTCGCATGCCCAAACAAGCAAGGTCGACCCCCACCTCAAAAGAAGTCCAACCCCTGATTTTTGGTCGGGGGGTCGCAGGGGTCTCGGATTGTCCGACCCTAGCATCGACCCCCGAAAAACAGCAAAAAACAGCACGAACCGAAAATTAGGAAACTTTCCTAATTTCAATTGGGACCTTTCCTAAACTCAATGGGACGTATTTTGGGAGGTTTTCCTCTATAAATAGGACGTCCCTAAGCCTCTTTCACTCCTTTTAGAACCTTAATTGAAAGTGAAAGAAAGAGAAGAGAAGGAAGAGAAGAAGAGAAGGAAAACTTGAAGAAAAGGCTAAGGAAGAAGAAGAAGCTCAGAGAAATTTTTGAAACTTAGACTACAAAAGGTATGAACCTAAATCCCTATCTGAATTGAAAGCTTAGAATAGATTATGATGAAGTTAGATTAGGAGAAACCCTAATACCATCCATCCATGAATGAATTCCAATGGAAATCATGAAAAACTGTGAAAAGTGAGTAACTTGGAGTTTTGAGCCATAGAAGAATCAAAGAATGGACTATAAAAGTAAGCCAAAGGACCCAAACATGAAAGAATGGACTGTAGAATGGAAAAATCGACTCAAACCATGGGGGGTCGCATGTGGGGTCGATTGGGAATCGACCCTACCAGACCACAGGATCGACCCCCAGCATTCGGGAAGTCCAGGGATGGGGTGGTCGCACCCAGGGTCGATGGAACATCCGACCCTGGCATCGACCCTACCCTTGGGGGTCGCAGAAACCTGCGACCCTACCTGCGACCAGTCCTGCGACCCGTGCTTAATAACAAGCCTAAAATTGTCGGAATGACTTCTAACTAAAATCTATCGACTTGTTAAGTTTTCCTATTGATATAAAAGTGATTCTTAAAGCTTGAAAGAGGATCTACACTCAAGCAAAGGTGAGGGAACAAGACCTAAACTAATTGGCTAATAATAAATTGTTTTTATTTCTTGAGTCCAATGCCATGACTGATTTATGCGTGTATGCTTGTATGTGCATTCAATATGTCATCTAATATTCCTGCTATTACTGTTCATTCATATTTAATTTTGTTTATTTATAACATGATGATGATGATGATGATGCTAGGAATAGGCATGTGAATGTATGTGTGTGGTTAGTGTACATGGTGCGGTTAGGTGATGGTATCAATCGGTACAGCCATGCCGTTTTCATGGGGTTTATATTGTGCCATGGTTCTATTCAAGTCATGTCCACTGACATCGTCGTATCGCCATTACCTTAGCAGAACTATTACGTCGTAGGGTATCAGGGGAGGTGGTCTCGGACCGTGTAGTCTTCGACTCTACCGGGGGGCCTTAGCTCTATCTCTATGGATGTATTGAGGGATGCTGGGGTGAGGCCTTGGATACACTGTTTGACATTAGGATTGGTTAGTTACGAGCTCAGTTTGTAAGCCCTCGCCAGCAGGGGGTTACGTGTTGGTATGGGCAACCGGTACAGCCATGCCGTTTTCATGGGGTGTATATTGTCCATGGTGGGTGCATGTGGGGTCGACAGTGCCGTTTTCATTGGGCGATTTCACACACTTGTGTATAGAGGTAAGGCGGCCACCGAACCTTTCTATAGCACATTGCAAACTTATAAACCAGATCACAGATATGAATTGAATGCATGCATATGTTTGTTGCATTGTTTTGTTTTCTCACTGAGCTCAAGTTGGAGAGCTGACCCTCGTGCTCACAAATCTCTTAGTTTCTGATGTTGCAGGTATTACGGTTGAGGATTATGTCAATAAGACAACATGTAAACGGGTGGCAGCTATGATGAGCAAGCTATGGAAGACTATTGTGATTCGTCAAGCTTGCGTTTTAACTATGGATACGCTTAGTGTTTAATTTTCGTATTTGAATATTTGTAATATGTATTAAATTATGTTTTGGTTACTTGGAGATAAATGGAATATCAATTATTTATCATGACTAGGCCTCAGTTCATTATCTGTAAGCCTTCCACTATTTACTTTATTACCTCTGATTTATGTGGAATGTGTTTTGGTTTAACAACGTGGGATAGCCTATACGAGATCCTGGTTGAACCGTTGGTTTATTGACGGTTCATCACACCATTCTGGTTAGTGCAGAATTGAGGTGTGACATAACCTTGTACCCTTCCTTAAAAAAAAGGAGGATGTAGGGGGTCTCTTCACTCTCAGAAGCTGATAATGAAACTCGACCGTTTTGGATGAACTTCACGATAGGATTGGGCTGAATTCTCTAAAGAGGATACTACACCCTGCTACTCAGGATTGGTTTCATCATCTCGTCATGATTAAAGGAAGAACTTCCTGCTTTCTGGTTGAACTCTTTCATCCGTTCATCAATCCAATAGATTTTCAAAGAGTCATATATTAAGTCCATCTTTCACATCTTTTGATGTCGACCCTAGTGGGCATGTCAATCTGAAAATAATGATAATTTGGTTGGAACTCTTATCTGTCGTTCATTACATTTAACGGCGTTTAAAGGTTCCAAAGAGCCCTTCCTTCTCAAGCCCATGAAGTGGTATCCCATAGGAGAGGTCGACCATTCCACATAAACAACAAAAGATCCTCCTGATGGGAAATCCATCTAGATATCTTCATGTCATTCACCTTAGGCCTTCATCTTCTCTCACCTAACTTTAAATTTAGAAACTTAGGCCCAGACAAGGTCATACGTATGCATGTTTTATGCACAGCTCACTAAGTTTTCAATGTGTCTATAGTGTAAGAAAGTTCCAATGATTCCCCTACCAACTCTATTGTGGATCGAGATTTTTTCCAGGTCATTTCAGTGAGTGTTCAGAACTTCTACTCGTCAGGCAGAATGGCCAAGATGGATTAGGCATCAAGGGAGTGGAATTGGCATACAAAATTCACTAAAGATAAAATCTTTCCTAATGAAGGTCAACTTGTACGCCCTTCTCCAGATGGTGATAGTAAAGCACGTGCCCCAAGTTTACTGAAAGTAACTATCCAGTGTTGGCATTCAGTTGGCTCACGTATTCAAGAAGGTCTCACTCACTCCATTATGAGGGGTAAAAATGTGGTTCTCTTTGTCTTTACCCTCAATTGATACAATCTTGTGTAAAGAGGGGTATCCATAAGCATCCCATTTTTGCCATCCCCAGCCAAATAGAGCTTTACTGGTGTATAGACAACAAGAGAGTGGAGGTGAATAGAAATTTGAGAAAGTATAGGGGAGGCGAGTGAAACTCTCTCAAACTGACATTTGATTAGTCCCTGTATGCTCTCTACGGTGTTCTAAGCCGAGCCAAAGTGCCCCCAGTATGCAAGAGTCTTGTTTAACATATTCAGAAAGGTTGTGGGTCAATTCAAGGTTTGGACATTAAGTGATGACTCCGAGGATATTTTGGTGGCCCTATAGTAAGGTCATGGACTATAATCTACATGAATATGTAGGTCTTAGAAATACCTTCAAAATGAAACCAGAATTACTCAATTCTGATATCAAACGAAGATGATATCACGATTTTAGTCGAATGAAAAGTACATTAAAAATCCAAGGGCTTTTCTACAAATTATCATAAATTAAGGATTTATTGGGTGAATTATCGTGAATTGAATCGATCGGACTTCATTCGGCCATATCTTACTCATCCGACGTCAAAATTAGGCGTTTCAAGCACTAGTGTGCTCCATTGCCCGTCCTCTTCAAAGTAGATGTGGAAAATTTTTGGCAGAGGCCGCCAACGAGTCCCATACAAAGTTGCCAACTGGATTATCGTCAAAACTTTAATTCTTCATATTTTGGTCAGTCGACGTCTGAATCAGGTGATCAAGCGTCATCATTTTTCATTTTCGGTATTCTTTAAAGTGGATGTGAAAAATCTAGGATAGAGGTCGCCGAAGAATTCCATGCAGAGCTCTGCATACTGAAATTGCCCATAAAATGACAGAAGAGAGAGAAAAGTTAGTCTAACCTAGTCCAGCCTGACCTCGTTGAACCCAAGTTAGTCCAACTCAGTCAACCTCAACCAATCTTGCCAGTCCAAACCGAACCATGACAGCCCATGTGCATGTACTTTTGTATAGGTTATATACATGTATTTATATGATATATACTATATATGTTTATATATTATATAATATATATTTTATATGTATTATATTATATATATTATATTATTATATTTTATTTATATATATATATATTATATATATGAATTTGGGTGGTTTTATTTGGTCACAAGAGAGAGAGAGGGACCCGAAGAGAGAGGAAAAGAAAGAGAGGGAGAGAGAGAGAGAGGAAGAGAAAGAGAGAGAGAGAGAACCCATGCTGCCCAGCCGTAGCCCATCACTCCCAACACCCAAACACCACCGAAGAGCAGCACCTCCACATTACCATTAGCTACCACCACCGCTAAGCCCAACTCCATCCCCCTTTTGCTCGACACCTCACCATCACCATGTGCCATACCTCATTTCCTTTCCTGTGTATAGAACCTCCCCATGCTCCATTAATCCACCGATCGGCCAACACTTCACCGCCCATCTCCTTGAGCGACTCCATACTTACCCAGCCATAGCCATTTCTTGCAGCCACCTCAAATCCCTCTCCCATCGACACCTACCCAGCCACCTACACCTGCTCATACCCCAACACTCCACGCAACCTGCAACTCAAACTCTCCCATGCTCCTTTAATCCCCCAGTGACATAACTCCACAACAGTCCAGCTCCACTGACACAACTCTACAGCAGTCCAACTCAAACACTCCACCTCCCGTCCCTCATTAAACCTAGCTGCTTGCACCTTCATTAAACCCCCAGCCATGCACCAATCTATACAGTGCACCTCTATCGATCACCTCCTTCCCTTAATCGATCAACAACTAACAAACCTCTTCCATACTCAATCAACTACGGCCCATAACTGCCACCTATCACCATGCCTTGTACCTTCCATTTGACCAACTCTCCATCATTCGAGCATGCTCCACTGAACCAACCTCTCCCCTATATATACTCCCATCATCGACCTTTCAAAAGGTTGAAAAAAATCGGCCCTTACCCACTACTGGCTCCACTGTGACCTTCTGCAAACCACAAACTATCTCCCTACCCAATACCCTCCATCACTGCTGTAATCCGGCCATAACCCAGCTCCATAACAACACCCAGACCTGACTTGATCACCACTGCAAACCTTCCCGCAGCACCCCCTATCACCTGTTGCAAACCGACTGGCCACCACTGCTACCACTATAGCTCACTGTAAGCACCCCATTTTTTCCATCCCTAGCCAAGCAGAGCCTTCTTGGTGTATAGACAACAAAGGAAGAGAGGTAAGTAAAAGTTTAGATTTTTGGCTTTGATTTCAAGGCATTTTTTGGCAGGTCCCACAATAAGGTCATAGGCTGTAACCTGCATGGATGCGTAGGTCACTGAATTACCTATGAAATGAAACCAGAATCGTTCAATTTTGATATCAAACAAAGAAGATATGGCCATTTTTTTCGGATGATACGTACAAGGGGTTTCTAAAATTGTCAAAAATATCCAGGGGCTTGCATGCAAATTATCATAAGTTTAATTATTTAAACTTCATTTCCTCATATCTTATTCATCCAACGTCCAAATTAGGTGATTCAAGCGTCATTATTCTTCATTTTTGGTGCTCTTTGAAGTGGATTGAAAAATTTGGAGCAGAAGCCTCTGAAGTATCCCATGCATAGCCACAAGCCGAAATACCCGCTTAAACTTCGATCCTTCATAATTTTATTATCCGAAGTCCGAATTTCATTATTCAAGCTCCAATACTTCTCGTTTTTAGTGCTCTACAAAGTGGACATGAAAAATTTGGGACAGGATCATCATAAGATTCCATGCGAAATTACAGCCAGAATGGCTCATGAAATGATAAAGAGAAAGAGAGAGAGAGAGAGAGAAAACCCAATCAACCCAGCTCAATCCAAGCTGGTCCTGGCCCAACCCAATCAACCCAAGTCAGTCTAGCCCAGTCAACCCATGTCAGTCTAGCCCAGTCAGCCCAGTCTAACTCAGACCAGTCCGGACCTGTCTGGACCGAATCGGTTCAGCCCATGTGATATATATTATATATGTTATATATATTATTATGTATATCATATATATTATATATATTTTTGTATATTGGAGAGTAGATCTGAAAGAGAGAGGGATCATGGAGAGACTGACCGATAGATTTTTGTTGGGGACTCTACATGGAAAGAACCTAAAAAAAGAATGTAGAGAGAAGATTCGAGAGATTGAGATTAAGGCTGCAACAGGGCCGGGTTGCGCTGGGTTTTCCAAAACCTTAACCCCAACCCTGATTATTTAAACTTAACCCTAACCCAACCCAACCCTGCCAGGGTCAACCCTGCCAGGGTTGGGCTAACCCTAACCTGCCCTGATTGACCCTGACAAGGCCGGGTTTGGCTGGGTTAACCCTGATTAACCTTGATTTAGGGTTGGATTGACCCTGATATTGACCCTAATTGACCCTGATTGACATACAATAAATTACAAAGAGAGACATGGTATCAAACCATTTCTTCAGTCTTCACTTTTCTTCCTAAACATTATCAAACACATATTGTACTACTAGTACTATAGCAAATCACAATGAAACAACTAAAATACTCCATCTTCTCTCTACTCTATGCAATAAATCCAAATAAATAGAATAAATCCGTAAGAAATGAGATGTACAGACAAATATCATCATCTTATGGATCTGGTGATTTAAAACCCTAAAAAAAAATAAGTAAATAGAAATACCTTAGTTGAATATAAGATGCTAGACAGTCCTATAAAGTAAAATAAGTAAACAAAAACACTCTAAGTCTAAAACCTGCTAACAACTCAAACCAACCTTCACTTCCCATTTCAATCATCCATAAAGTAAAATAATAAGTAAAGCGAAAAAGGACAGGAAAGAAGAGAAGATAATAGGAAATACCAAACACTCTTTTACTAGGATTTTAAAATCCTATTCTGTCTACTACTTTTACTTGACTACTATTCCACTTCTTTTCATTAGAAAAGTTTCCCAATACTCAAAGGCGGAAAAGTAACAAAGACAACCTGCAAACTGAATCATAAGAAACAAAAAGTAAATAAGTAAAATAATGGGAACAACAAATTCCTTTCGGAGAGGTTTTTTCCTTGAAAATATGTGCGATGCACAATGACACTAGGGAGAGTCGACAGTCGAGAGAGAATATGGAGAGTCAAGAGTCGAGAGAGATTAGGGAGAGTCGGAGAGATTGAGGGATTGGGCGTTTGGGAGGCGCCGTTGAGAGTCTAGACACAGTCGAGAGATTAAGAGAATAGGTGAGACTGAGAGTCGATTTAGGGTTTGGTTTGTAGTTTATATATATATATATATAGGGTTGGGCCGGGCTGGGCTCAGCCCACGGGGTCAACCCTAACCCAACCCAACCCTGCTAGGGTTGATAAAAAATTAAGACCTAACCCAGCCCTATTAGGGTTCGGGCCATGTTCAACCCTACCAGGGTTCAGGGAGGGCTTGGGCGGGTTTGGGTCGTCAAGGTAAAACTAGCACCCCTAATTGAGATTGAATGAGAGAGGAATAGGAAAGAACTAAAAAGATAATCAAGAGAGAGTCTAGGAAAAGAGAAGAGATGGAAAGAAAAAAAATGAAGAAAAAAGGAAAGAGAATAAAATCAGTGAGAGACTCTAGAAAGGAATAAAGAAAGAAATGAAAAAAAGAAAGAAATAATATGGAGAGATCAAGAAACTTAGACAGTGAAGAAGAAAGGAAAAACTGACAGATGAAAGAAGAGAAGCGTAAATAAAAAGAAAAATAAAAAAAAAAAGGAAAGGAGAAGATCGAAAGAGAAAGGAAGGAAGAGAATATTGAAACCAGGGAGAGAGAGCAGGAAAAGGGAGAACAAAAGGAAAGATTGAGAAGTGGAGAAAGAGAGACCCGAAGATCATGGGAGATTGATAGGGAGATAAAATTAAGGGGGATTGAGAAACCAATAGAAAAAATGGAGGGAGATTGGAGGGGAAAGAAGAGAAGATCAGAGAGAGGGAGAAAGAAAAAAGATTGGAGAGAGAGAGAGAGAGAGAGAGAGAGAGTCAGGAAGAAAAAAGCAGGAGATGAAGAAGAAGAAGAAGAAGAAGAAGAAGAAGAGGACCAAAAGAAGAAGAGGGCAAGAGAAGAAAGAAGCTGGGAGAGAGAACTTATAGTTGCACCTCAGGTAAACCGTCACCCCCATCTTCTTTAACTTCCATCTACACCACCTGCAACACGTCCTCACCATTGCACACCTGCACATCACTCCCACTCATAGCCTCCATATACCTGGCCTTCCATCCTCCACACTACCTTTGTGTCATACCATTAACTTGCAACACCTCTCTTTTTTTAATCCTTGCAATCTGTCAACCAAAAAAACCATCTCCTTGGCATCAATCGAGAACCTGGCCATCTACCATATCCCACCATCAAACCTGACATCTCCACTTGCTGTAACCTATACCAACCTGAATCTCACAGCCGCATAACACATCCACCCTTCAAAGCCACACCACAAAACACAATCCTAACCCATAACTCCATCATCATATGCCCAGCCTCAACCTCCTAATCTCACTTCACCATAACCGACCTCACACTTTGCTGAAACCTGCTACTGCCAATCACCTCATCATCCTCAAAACCCAACTACACCTGGCTTTCATCCAATAAACCCCATAACCAGACATGTATACCTGGTTTTTTCCCTAACCTACTGCCTTAATACCACCTGCCATCTAAATTAGATCACCCAACTTCCTCACAACTCATCACAACCACCACCTCCATCTCCACCTGTGCATCCATGAACCAACCTTCAATTTAACCGCAATCACCCAACCTAGAATCTGATCACGCCTGTAACCCAACCTGAAATCCCAACATCTCTATTGTCCCCCACCTGTGGCACAACCCACAACCCCGCAGCACTCTAACATTACTGTCCCACCGACCGTGGCCGACTTAGCCTTACCTGACCATCGTCCCCAACCTGTCGCAGACACCTACACTTCACCCCTACATCACCGAATCCAAATCACCCTCATCCTTCATCTCCACATGTCACCCCCACTAATCCTAAACCATTCCCATGAACCCACTGCTTCCACCGACCACATTCAGACCTGCTACACTTTCAATCTCCATCGATCTATTGCAAATCTAATCTCCATCTCCACCAACCACCTCTGCCATATGCACATTATTCTCCACCATCGACCTACCTGATCAGCACCACCACTACCACTCGCACTGCCTTACTTCCACCATCTGTCCATCTTCATGCTCACACCCATCGGCCAGATCTCACTCCACTCAAAGAACCAACTTCAAATCCTCACCTGTAACCGAACACCTAATACCCAGTAACCTGCACCTCCACTTCAAGTTCCAGCCTAACCCCCAACACCTGTAAATATTCCCACTTCACCATCACTCGACCTGAAACTGCACCCAATACCTACCCAAACTCAAATAACCCGTAACCACCCTACGTTACAGTCACCATCCGACCATTTCCTACAGAGCCTGTAAAACCTTTGCAACAAACCTAATCAGAACCCCAAAAAACCTAATCATTCTTTACCCTTAATCTGATCTAATCACTCCCATTAAACCTGCACCCTCTGATCTCAGCCTTTGATCCCCGATCAACATCACACTCTTGATGTGTTCCAATAAATCTGAGCCATTTGAATTGATTGTAGTAATGTGTTGATTTTGATCATTGATCTTATTATATGTGATTTTGATTTAATTTTTTATTGTTGATCCTATCATATGTGATGTCAATTAAATCTTGATTATTGGTTTAATTTGAGCCCTTGATCTCTCCATCTGAGCCATTTTTTAATCAAATATAATCATGATGATTGAATCTGAGCCATCTGATCTAATTAACCCATAATCTAAACGGTTGGATTATCATCATGAGTGATTTCAACCGTTGGATCTTTATTATGAGTGAATTAGATGAATCTGAATGGTTGGATGAAACTCATGGATGTTTTTAAATGAATCTGAATCATCGATTAAATCTGATCTTGATCACAATGATGATGATCAATTACATCAAGTTTGAGTAGTCAATCAAATATGATCTTGGTCACATTGTTGGTGATTGATGCATCGAATCTAGACCATAGATTTAAAGATATGTTTTGATACATTGACACACATGCTCTGCTTGGAATGCTTTCATATGCTATATTTGGAATGCTCTCACATGCTATGTCTGGATACATGCTATATTGGGATGTTTTCATTGCTATATTTGAGCACATTACCATGTTTGGAATGTTTACATTGCTATCTTGGGATACATTGCCATGTTTGGATTGTTTACACTGCTACATTTGTGTATGCTATCGTATTTAATCTGTTTGCTACTGCCATATTTGATCTGCTTGCTATTGTCATGTTTGGAGTGAGTTACACTGAAAAGAACAGAATGTGTGGGTAGGAAACCCTAAAAATAGAAAGAACACAACAAATAGGGAAAGTAAAAACCCTAAAATTGAAAGGGACAGGACACCCTAGAAACCCTAAAAAAATAAATGTAGGGATAGACAACCCGATAAACCTAAGTGATGAAAATGTAGGGATAGGCAACTCGATAAACCTAAGTGATGAAATTATAGGGATCGACAACCCGATAAACCTAAGTGATGAAATTGTAGGGATAGACAACCTGATAAACCTAAAAGTGGAAGGAGTTTGGGTTGATATATCCCCAGATCCAACCATTATGTCAAATGTTTTGAACTACGTTGTACCTGATTTCTAGGACCTCTGGAATACGTAGGCAATTTAGAGGACTCTCCAAGTACAGTACTCTTAGTCTATGTGGACTATCCTAATTCATTCTCAACTATTCATCAAGCATAAATCTCAACTTAATCAATTGAATCTAATAAAGTTTAAGTATAAATCACATCCATAAGATTTAAAAATAATCTTTTTGAACTACATTTTGGACTAGATTTCTAGGATGAAATACATAGGTAATTTGAGATGGACGTCTTAGATTCAGTCCAAGACCGAACCATTATTTAATCCGATTCACTGCACATTATATTTGCTTTTTTTTTACTTCAAAACATGATTGGCTTAACCCTAAGTTAGAAGAATTTAACAACTTAGTTTAGGACATCCCCCATTGAACCCTAATCATCCAATTCACCAAACACAGTCAGAATTAGAGTCTAAGAAAAGTTTAGGAGGCCGATCTTGATCGGGTGGTTTGGGTGCCTAATACCTTCCCATAACCATTCCTTAAATACTTACCCGATCTCTTGCAGACCAAAGAATTGATACATTGGGTTATGAGTCAATAGTAGTCTTACCTTACGGTGAGATTACATTTTTTAAGGTCCTAGACCTTAATTTGGGTAGCGACTCTAAACAAACATGATTTCCTTTGATGTAATCCCGAGGAGGATCTCATTTGTCCTCACACTTACCATCTTCTTGACCGAACACAACCCAGAGCCCGTAACCCTGCAATCTCCGTACCATCTTGAACCCACTTCATCACCCTTCTACCTTCTTTATTGAAGACCACACTGATACCACCTGCAACTCTCTTCACCACTCACCGATACCATTACACAACCATTATCGACATCACCTGGGACTATCATCGCACATCGATGGCCTTTGCAACACCCTACGACCACCATCTGCAACACCTTGAACCAGGTTAGTTTTTTCCTCCCTTTCGATTACAGTGACCTCCATGCTTATTGTTTGTTTTTTTAAACTTCAGGTTTTGCATACATGTTTATGTTTTTATTTTTGCATGCATATTTCTATTTTGACATATTATTTTGCACGTTGCATAGTATTTCAATTTTTGATTGTATCATATTGTATTGTATTTGTATTTCTTAATCTTTGTTATATTGGATATTATGTTTTTTAAAATATCATAGGACATGTTATATGCATATTATTTTGATCTTGATTATGTAGATATGATATTTTAATTAAATCCGAGCCATTTGGTCATGGCTACTCTTGATGTAAGATCTGGCAATCAATCGTGGGTGTTTTGATGTTTAATTCTGGCCATCGATCTTGGATGCTTTAATGTTTAAATCTGGTCATCGATCTTGGATGTTTTAATGATCAAATCCGGACCATCATTCTTGGATGTTTTAATGATCAAATATGGATATTAATTTTGGATATTAAATTTGATTTTTTTTATCATCATGAGTGTTTTTGATGAATCTGAACCATTGGATCTTCACCATAAGTGTTTTAGATGAAGCTGAACGGTTGGATTATCATTTTGAGTGATTTTAACCATTGCATCATCATTGTGAGTGATTTTCAGTGATCTGAACTGTTGAATCTTCATTGTAAGTCATTATGAGTGATTTCAACCATTGGATCTTCATTGTGGGTGATTTTAAATGAATCTGAACCGTTGAATCTTGATCATGAGTGTTTTAAATAAATCTGAACCATTGATCTTGGTTGCATTGCTATATTTGTGAGCACTGCCATGTTTAAACTGCTTATATGTTATCTTTGTGCACACTACCATGTTTAGGTTTGTTTCTTATATGCCATGCTTGAATGATATTTATTGTCAGTAAAGAACTTACTTTCTTTAACACCCTAGTCAAACAGCCATGCATGTACACTACTAAAAGACATTCCTAGGTGTGGGGACGTGCATGTAGGCACCCACATTCATGGAAAGGGTAAAAATAGAAAAGAAAAAGTCATAATCAAGAAACATGAAGCCTGGCCCAACACACTCCAAAATCAGGGTTTTAGGCCAAGGGTAGCTTTTGGACAATCCCTATCCTCAGCTCATTTTTCTCTAGGATACAGAGACTTGGATAGGTATGATGTGAATTCAACCATAGATCATTTAGGATCATCACTCAGTCATACGAGACTATCATATTCCGACCCAAGTGGGTCACCCAATGAACATCCAGAATCATTTCGAACTATGCGGATCCTGATTCTTAGGTAGTTATCCTGAGATACATAGGTAGTTTGGGAAAGAGACCCAAATACGGACCCACACCATATTCTTGTGATACCATTTGCGTCCCCTTTGCTTGTCGGGACCATCCTCTTGCTTGGCAGGATCATTTACTCTATCCCCTTGCTTGGCGGGACTATCATCTTGCTTGGCAGGATCACTTACCTCATCCCCTTGCTAGGAGGGACCAACTTCTTGCTTAGCAGGATCATTTACGCCATCCCTTTTGCTTGGCGGGACCATCCTCTTGCTTAGCAGGATCACTTGCCTCATCCCCTTGCTTAGCGGGACCATCCTCTTGCTTGGCAGGATCACTTACCTCATCCCCTTACCGGACAAGACCATCCTCTTGCTTGATAGGATCACTTACCTCATCTCTTTTCTTGGAGGGACCACCCTCTTGCTTGGCAGGATCATTTACCTTATCCCCTTGCTTGGCGGGATCACCTATTTGCTTGGCGAGGTTTATCTATTCTATAGTTGTGCTTGTAAGTATGTACCTCTTTGCCTGGCGAGGTTTCTACTTACAAGTACACATTCTTAGCTCCTTTAGGTTATCTATCACCTCCATATTCATACCCATATCAATCCATCTACATCTACCCATAATCCATTCATCTTTCAAACTACGTGGATCCTGATTCTTGTAGGAAACCCTAGGATACATAGGCAGTTTGGGATATTCCCAAATACGGTTTCACCCCCCTTAAGTTGTTTAGAATACCCGTACTATTCGCTTGTAAAAGCCATACACCCCTCATATGTTTTTCTTGTTAAGTCGTACACCCCTGGTATGTTTCACTTGTTAAGTCGTACACCCTTCGTATGTTCCGCTTGTTTAGCCGTACACCCCTCGTACGTTTCACTTGTTAAGCCGTACACCCCTTGTACGTTTTACTTGTTAAGTCGTATACCCCTCGTACTTTTCTCTTGTTAAGTCATGCACCCTTCATACGTTTTGCTTGTTAAACCGTACACCCCTCGTACATTTCAGCCGTATATTTTCCCTTAGTTAGATCAAACCATCTGTACGTTTCGCTTGTAAAAGTCGTACACCCCTCATACATTTTCCTTGTAAAAGCCATATACTTTCCCTCAATTAGATTAGACCATCCGTATGTTTTGCTTGTTAAGCCATACATCCCTTGGTCTGTTTAAGCTACCCATATCTATACCCACTCTGTCCTGTGGGGCTATACACTATCCAGCCAACAACGAACTATATTGTACTTGATTCCCTGGACCTCTAGAATACATAGGCAACTTGGAGGACTCTCTATGTATGGTACCATATCTTAGTCTTCTTAGGTCATCCCTATCCATTATCCGTATCCATATCAATATCTATATCCACTTCGATCTACATAAGCTATCTAGATTCAATCTCAATCATCTATCAAGCATAAATTTTAACTTTTACATTGAATCTACTGAAGCTTAATCATAATCCATATCCATAAACTTTAATCACAATCTATTTCGAACTACATTTTGGGCTTGATTTCCAGGACTAAAATACGTAGGCAGTTTGAGATGGACGTCTCAAATTCAGTCCATCATCGAATCATCTTCGATTCGCTTTACTGTATATTATTTTTATTTATTTCTTTTAGAACATGTATGATTGAACTTAGGTTAAAAGAACTTAGCAACTTGGCATAGGAACTCCCACGAGCCCTAGTCATCCATTGACCATGAACAGTCATAACCATAGAGTTTAAGGAAAGTAGAATCACATAGGAGGCCAATTTTCAGATCGGGCAGCATTGGGTGCCTAACACCTTCCCATACTGTACCTTGAACGCTTACCAATTCTCTGATAGTCCAAAGTGGATATGTTAGGTCATGAGTCAATAGAAGTCCTATCTTCTGATGATACTACATTTGAGGTCTTAGACCTTAATCTAGGTGGCGACTCCAAATCATTACCGTCCATCAGGTGGGTGGACAAGATCAAAGGCGAAAGCCGAGGATTCATGTTTTTCTTAGGAAAACACTTAGGGCACATTTGAAAAGCTCTCACAGCCATTGTCTTCACAAGTGGCTCCATTAATGGTTGACGAACCATGGTCTCATCCTTTCTACTAGGCCTAAGATCCAATACAAAGTAGGGTAGGGTTTACTTACAATGGTTTTGAGCTACTATTTAATGATGTCGAAACCTGATGGTATTCCCAAGGTAAATCTTCCTTCCAACCTCCTTCTTCCTCTTTCAACTCTCTCTCTCTCTAAGAATGCATCAAAACTCTAGGGTTTGGAATGATACTCTGAGAGAGAGAGAGAGCTTTGGAGAAGGTTTAATAGTTTAGGAGTCTCCGTCTTGAGGTAGAACTCCTTAGAGAGTTAGAGGCTGTAAGGGACTGCCAATTGGAATCTTGAGGAGTCCCTTAGGTTCTCCACCATCTCTAGGTCAGTTAGGAGTGAAGTGGGACCCATTTGGGTCGTCCCTAGGTCTAAGGAATATTCCCACACCACTTTGAAATGGAAATTTGAATTGGACATTCGCAAGTAGATTACTCAGGCCTTACTGACTATGACCATCTGGCTCCGACTGATCGAGGCCGGTTATCGAGACCAATGACTGGTTTTATGAACATTTAGATAGACATTTTAAAATGTTATCAACTGGTTCATACCTGGTTCGAGTAGGTCTTCAAGTTGACATGGGGTCGGGTTCGTCGACTGTGGAATACCCTGTCATGGCTAAAAAATTCAAGTTAGGCCGGTTTTTCTAGGTGCAGGTTTTACACCCCTCGTGCATTTCACTTGTAAAAGTCATACACCCTTCGTACATTTCACTTGTAAAAGCTATACACCCCTCGTACATTTTGCTTGTAAAAGCTGTACACCCCTCGTACGTTTCTCTTGTAAAAGCCTTACACCCCTCGTACATTTTGCTTGTAAAAGTTGTACATGTCACAACCCATTCCAGGAATCAGAAGCGATGTCCGAGTTGACCCATAAGACGATCCGAACCCACCCAATGACCAACAACTTCAATGATCTATCATACAAATCCCACAGTCCACATAGACAGTATCCGCAATACAATAAAAGAAACAGAGTAAAAATAGGAGAAGTAACATATTAAGTGACAAAACCCAACTAATTATATTATAACGTAAGTAAGTATTTTTATTCATTACATTCCATTGTTTCCACAAAATAATACCGTATCACAGTATACTCCTAGCCAAAATAAAGGAGTGAATCTGTATTAGAACTTAACATAGATAAATAGTACAACATCTATCTACAACTCTATGGACAAGAGAGACAAGGTACTGCATCAGATTCCATAGACATAGTCTTCGTAGAGACAGTCCTTGCCGTAATCCTCCAAGGGGTCTTCACCAGCAAAGATGTCCTCCACTAGTGGAAACTCCATAAGGTCAACTGCAAAAGAAGTACCTACATCAAAAGCTGAAAATAATTCAATATCGAGGGGTGAGCTCCCATCCCAACTCAATGAGGAGTCAAGTATCAATGCACATGTATGCTGGAGATCAAATAAGGAATGCATATACAAGTGAACAAAAATGCATTTCATTAATTAGGTCATGGTGTAATGGTTCTGAAGGTAGATGCGACAGCTACGGTCCTGAGCTGCAACCTTTCACACCCTATGGGTGGATTGCCATTGATCCCGAGACATACCCCGGACTAATTAATGGCACCACTGATCCCAAGACGTACCCCGAACTAATCAGTAGCTCGTTACTGAGTAGACCACCATTGATCCCGAGACAGACCCCTGACTAATCAATGGCACCACTAATCCCGAGACGAACCCCTAATTAATCAATAGTTTGTCAACCACCCTTAGGATAGGCCTCACAGGAATGTAAAGGAATGGGCCTATGCCAGTACCTAACTCCCTGTTGGCAAGGGTACAAAAACATGGGTAATGAACCACCTACGTCTAGCATGTGCATAACAAAATGTAATGAGGTTGCACCCCAGTAGAGATCTCCAAGTCCTAGTACCTTTGGGCTGCCATGTCCCCCCACTAAGGTACTTGCATCAATGACATGGCCCGTGCCTATGTGTCACCCCTTCCTAGGTACCCATACGCCACACGAATCGTCATATACAATCATACATCTACCGTCCAAACATAACATAGTTATTAATATGCAAATGCATGATCAGATATAAACAATTATTGGATGGCATGTTATAAAACGTAAACTGTGAAACATGCACCCAAAAATACAGGCTAATTTAAATTTTTCTCACATAATGGGTTCTCCTGCCAATACTAGCCTAGCATCCATATCATCAATAGAGTGTATGGAACTCTAGGTAAGAGTCAAAACCCTTTATTTCTTAGTATAGAAACTTTGTTTGGGAAGGATCAATCATACCAACCAAAAATATGGGCTAATTTGAATTTTTCTCACATAATAGGTTATCCTGCCAATACTAGCCTTGCATCTGTATCATCAATGGAGTGTATGGAACTCTAGGTAAAAGTCAAAATCCTTTATTTCTTAGTATAGAAACTCCATTTGGAAAGGATCAATCAAACCAACCAAGACCTAGCCATTCTAAACCAGTTCAGTACAGGTGCTTGACCAAGGAGGTTGACAAAATCGAGTTGATCGACCACCTCTGTTCGATCGATCGCAAGTGCCCTGAATTGCGCCAGTCTAAGTCTAACATAGTTGGGCTTGGTTACAACTGGTTCCTAACCACCCATAACTTTCCCAAATTATGTAGGATACGCTTTTGAATGTGTTGGTGTCAATTGACAACCTCCAAGTCTCCTCCATCACACTCATACTAGAAATTGGACTTTCAAGGGAAGAGTTGCAATGCAACTCTAACTCTTGTATAAACTCCTCAATATAAACTCTCTATGAACCCTAATTGAGAATGTTAGAACTTCTGATACATTTTGGGAGAGAGAGTAAATTGGAGCAAGTTGAAGGGAGAAGAAGAGGAAGAACTACCATTGAAGGTCCTCCCTCAAGCTTCTCACCACAACAACTTTTGCATAAGCATTGAGGTAATCCTAGAAACTATTCTCACTTACTTAGATTAAGCCCTTGATGATATCATGAGGTAAAACCCAACCTCTGATCATATTGAAAAAAGATTCCAGAAGAAGCAATTAATGGAGAATTGGTAGAACCGCTCCATAATATTGATAATGAATAAACTAATACAAGCATTAAAGTAGGACTTTATAATGATGTATAACATTCAATTATGATTGAAATATGTCCATTAATGTTGTAAAGATGCTTAAAATCCCTCTGAAATAGCCCTTGACCCTGTGCCAAGGAGAATGGAAAGAATTGAGTTCAGTTTGAGCTCACTGGTATGAGGTGGTCGATGTGGGCGGTCGACTAAACTGAGTTAATAGACTGCATAACTTCTAGAGAGGTGTATCTTTGGTATTTTTAACCCCAATTAACTATTCGACTAAACTGAGTTAATAGACTGCATAATGAACATGTTAGAATGATTGGATTGAGTAGAATGTGCTCCCAAGTGTATAAGCATGTGTGGTTGCAAAGCCAACATGCAATGCCATGAACCATACTTGCATATAACCTATGGGAATAGGATTCTATACTATCCAATGATGTAAATCCATCATAAAATACATGTAGAAGTGGCCCTACAGAGGTGCAATCCTTTGGAATCCATCTAGGCAGAATTACCTAGGCGGTTGATAAAACTGAGATGATCGACCCCCATGGCTGATCGACCACCTCACTATAGCAAGCCTATTTTGGTTGTATTTTCGACCATTGACTATGAGACTTAGCCTAGTGACCCGACATGCTCCTAAGACTAACGAGGATACCCTATACCTAATGGAAGTGAGAATAAACAATCAGAAGTAACATTCATACCTTAACTATAATAGGTAAGCCGACGTAGAAAAACAAGGAAAGGGACTCTGTCTGCAATAAAGTGAAAGATTAACTCACAAGATTCAGGTGAGGATTTAGTACTCATTTTATTTTTTTGTTTATGTGCGCATGTACTTTCTACTTGTTTGGATTACTGTGTAATAACATGCCGTCTAATAAATGTGATTTCTGGTCATGCATTTGAATATTATAACTCTATATTGGAGTGGTTGATTATGAAATGTTTGATAACATATGGATATTGATAACATGATTCTTTACCATTCGCTTGTGTCCTAGTAGATCCGGATAGCTAGAATGGGATGGTTTATCTTGATCCATTAAGCTAGGATACGGGTACCTACATTAGTAATATTTATTGGTTTAGGTTTTCATATCCCATGATAGGCAACCCTTGCTAATAGGGGTTTAGGTATTGGCATAGGCTTATTTTGGACCAACTTTGGATATGGCCCTTTCGCAGCTGGAGTAGGGAAACGAACAAGGTTGGGAACCAACCTCTAGTATCTCAGGTGAGAGCTAGGGATGAGTCTGTTCTATGTACTTAACCATCAAGGATTGGGCAATGTGTACCCAATGAAGTGGTTGAGGCGTTGAATAAGATGCCAGGATGAAGCCTATGATGGGGAATGCTAGTATGATGCCAGGTAGTGTTTTCTTTGGTTGTTTCTCCATTTTTTGGGTAATGTTTCACATGAGGTAAGGAGCCAAGTGTGTTGCATTCGCCTCACCCGTGCTTGAGTATTCATCATCAGTTTTTAGGTGCGATGCTACTTGCGCATACTTATTCACAGACCATTAACCTTAATAATTTATTCATGCATTGTATGCTTTTACGTACTAATTTCTTACTGAGCATGTGATTTTGCTCACCCTTATACGTACACCTTTTTTTTAGAATGTTTTGTAGATAACTTAGCTGAAAATGATTTGTTTGAAGATTAAAAACCTAAAAAAGATTCGCATGACTTTTCATGTGAATGTGATTATTGTCTTTATGGTTAGAAGACAATGTTTTAGAATAATAGAAGACTTCTCTATCTGAGAGAGAAGATTTTATTAGTAGTATTTTACTTAGGATAAATTTCAGTTTGTTTATTTGTTCGTTCTGGGTTATTTGCCCCGTGAGTTTTTATTTAAGTATTAAGTATTTGGTACTATTTATTTTATGTCTTGGTTTGAAGACAGATGAACATTTATTAAGTTTATTTAATACAATTAGACTTGGTTTGATGGTTCTTAGTTATTTGATTCCGCTATTATTTGATTTGCACTCTGAAATTCCCGTAATCTATGTTGTGATTAATGAAAGAGTTGTGACATGTTATGACTGTGAATAGAACTTGGTATGATAGTACCTGTACAACGAGAAAACTATAGTCATACCAAAACACTAGGATTTTAGGGTGTGACATAAACACAAGCATATAATATCTGTTCTATTACTACGAACCCGACCCCTCACCTGTAGACACCAATGGTGACACAGAACTTGGAAGCCTGCACAAGGCTCCATCTAATACCCACGTCTATTTACCTATTTAATTAGATAAATTCATGAGGTTAATTTTGTAACTTTTAACTAGTATGGACAGGTCCTAGGTGTCCATACACAAGTCCCAAGAAAAGCTAGGAATCCAACAGTTGGTCCCCGAAGGAGTTAACTAAGTACTATGGCTAATCAGTACTTGAGGTGGCAGATGTATCACACCCTAATTATGGTCTAACCAGAATAGTGTGATAAACCGCCAATAAACCAACGGTTCAATCAGAATCTCGTATAGGTCGTACCCACCATATCAAACCATACACACATTCCACAGTAATAATCAGAGATAATAAACAAATAAACGAAAGTCTTACAGAAAACAAACTGAGAGTCTAACAGTGATAAATAAGTATTTAACCCAATTATCTCCAAACCACAAGACATAAAAATAAATAATCAATTACATATCTGATGTTCAAATTATAACTAAACTTAAGCAAAAACACATTGGTTGCACTCACATGATGAATCATGCGCATCTTCTTTAGCTTCTACGTCCATCGCAGCAACGTGTCCATACGTCGGCGCATTCATATATTCTTCAATAGTAAGACCTGCATCATCAACTAAAAATATTCAACATCTAAAGGGTGAGCACACATCATGGCTCAGTGAGCAAACAAAACAATGCAACAAACATATGCATGCATTCAATTCATATCTTTGGTCTGGTTTTTAAGTTTGTAATGTGCTATAGAAAGATTTGGTGGCCCCCGCACCTCTATACACGAGTGTGTGAATCTGCCCAATGGATCAAACACCATTGTCGTCCCATACACACCCACCATGGAATAAAGATAGAGCTAAAGTATCCGGATCACACTCCGTCAACACTTCCCCTGATGCCCTACCCATACCAACACATAAGCCCCTGCTAGTGAGGGCTTGCAAACTGGGCTCGCAACTAACCAATCCTAATGCCATACAATGTATCCTAGGCCACACCCCAGTATCCCTCAATACGTCCATAGAGATAAAGCTAAGGCCCCCTGGCAGAGTCGAAGACTACACGGTCCAAGACCACCTACCCTGATGCCCTACAATGTAATAGTTCTGCTAAGGTAATGGCGATACAACGTTGTCAGTGGGCAAGACTTGAGTAGAGATAGAGCTAGAGTCTGGTGACGAGGTCAAAGACCACCATGCTACATCCTCCCCCTGATGCTCCACTCACATCTAACACACCAACCATACACATACATTCACATGCCTATTCCTAGCATCATCATCATCATCATGTTATAAATAAACAGAATTAAATATGCATGAACAGTAATAGCATGGATATTGGATGACATGTGAGATGCACATTACAAGCATACAAGCATAGAATCAATCATGACATTGGACTCAATAAAAATAAACAGTTTGTTATTAACCAATTAGTTTAGGTCTTGTTCCCTCACCTGTTAGCAACTCTTGATCTCCTTTCAAGCCTTGAAATTCTCTTTCAATCAATCTAACAAACTAAAAGTTATGTGAATTTAAGTTAGGGTTAATATGTAACATGTTACAGTAGTCAAAAATCGAAATAGAGCACTGATAGGTGTCTGATTGGTCCTATGGTCTCATACTGTGTCGACCTTACTGCCTACAGTCGATACCTTACGGTCTATGCGACCGTAGCTGCGACCATATGATTCCTGAATCTTCTCGAATGCCTATGGTCGATCCTCTGATCAGGCTGATCATGCTATGGTCGATCGTAGCTGCGACCTTGAGATTTCTGGTCACAGACTACATGCAATTCGAGTTCTTCCTGGGTCAATTCCTCTATTCTTCAATTAGGTTTGTCCTAAGGTCATCCTATGGCCATCATTAGCAGTTTCTTATCAACCCTAACCATCAAACTCATCCCCCATGGTTATCCTTGGAAATTACTCAAGGAATCACATGGATCATGATTGGTTGACATCCCCAATCCTCCATAGAATTCTTAGTCTATAGAATTAATATCTTTAGAGATTAGGTTCATACATTTGCCTGTGATAGAGAGCCAATCTCTTTTCAACAAATCCTCTCCTTAGCATTTTCTTCTTCTCCTTCTCTTCCTTTTCTTTCTCTAGGGTTTACTAATGTTCTAAAAGAGTGAAAAAGGGTTGAGGGACGTCCTTTATATAGAAAAAAAAACTCTCCATATAGAGTCCTCTTTCAATTAGGAAAGAAATATCTTAGTTTAGGAAAGTTTCCAAAACTCAGAGTGTGATCTGGGGTCTCACGGTCGATGGCTATGGTCGCAGAACCAGTCGACTGTAGGGTCGAAATCATCGACCGTGGGGTTCATGGTCTATGATTTTTGTTTCCTTCCTTATGGTCGACCATATCTACCCAGGTATTCGACCATAGGTATCTTTTCAGTGTTTTTAACTCGATTCTCATACCTAGTTTGTGATCCATCTTCAAACAATCGGTCCACTTGGTCCAGAAATGATGGGAAACCTGGCATGACACGGTTAGACATGGTTAGTAGAGTGCGGGTCTTACAGCTCCCCCCTCTTATATAAATTTCATCCTCGAAATTTGCACATACCTTCCGAGTCGAATAGGTGAAGATATTGCTTCTGTATAGTGTTCTCTTCTTCCCATGTAATTTCTTTCATATTTTGGCTTCTCCAAGTAACCCTAACATAGTAAATGTCGTAGTTGCGATGACGTTGCACCTTCCGGCTAGTGATCTCAAAAGGTACTACTTTGAACGTCAAATCTTCGGTCAAATCCAATGGATCCATTGTTAACACGTGTATTGGATCTCTGACGTACTTCTTCAATTGTGAGACATGAAATACATCATGTACACTAGTCATTGATGGTGGTAGTGCTAACTGATATGCTACCTTTCCAAGTCTAGCTAGAACTTCATAAGGTCCAATATATCTGGGACACAACTTTCGCTTCTGTCCGAGCCTTTTCAAACCACGCATAGGAGATATTTTCAGAAATATCTTATCACCTATGGTGAATTCAAGATCTCTGCGTCGATTATCCGCATATTGCTTCTGACTGTTCTGAGCCACTCGGACCCTTTCCCATATAATGTCGACCACTTGACAAGTCTCTTCAACAAACTCTGGTCCAATAATACTCCGTTCCCCAACTTCGTTCCAAAATAAAGGAGTTCAACATTTCCTACCATATAGTGCTTCATAGGGCGACATCTATATTGTAGCTTGATAGCTGTTATTATAAGCAGACTCGATCAATGGTAACTTCTCATCCCATGATCCTTTGAAATCAATGGCACAAGCTCGAAGCTTGTCTTCTAAAATCTGAATGGTACACCCTGACTGTCCATCGGTCTAAGGATAAAATACAGTACTAAACTTCAACGTTGTACCCATAGCCTTCTATAATCCTTCCCAAAACTTTGAGGTAAAGTGAGGGTCTCTGTAGGACACCATGCAATCTGACAATATTATCCACATATAGCTTAGCTAACCTCTCTAGGGTATACTGAGGTCGTATAGCTATAAAACGTGTCATCTTAGTCAAACGATCTACAATCACCCAGACTGTGTCAACTACTCTGGGAGTCAATGGTAACCCGGTGACGAAGTCCATAGTGATGCAATCCCATTTCCATGTCGGTTCTGGTAGTGGCTGCAATAAGCCTGCAGGTCTTTGCCTTTCAGCCTTAATCCGCTGACAATTCAAGCATTGAGACACAAATTTAGCTACATCCGCTTTCATTCCTCTCCACCAATATAGTTTCTTCAGATCATGATACATCTTTGTACTTCCAGGATGTACCAAATAAGCAGTGTGGGCTTCCTTCATTAATCTGTGTCTAATGTCCAAGTTTTCATTCAAGAACACATACCCTTCCTTTCTATCTTAGTACCTTTTCAACGTCCAAGGTGAACTCAGGAGTAGTCCTACCTTTTTCAAGGTCTTATTGCACAATTCTCAGATAAGGGTCTGATTTAATGGCTACTTTTACTTCATCTAAAAAATCAGGAACAATCTTCAATGAAGCAAACATGTTTGAGAATAGATGAATAAACCCTTGGTCAGTTGATTCATTTGGAGTATCAATCACGAACTGCACGTTATCGTAATTAAATACTCTTCCTGTGACACACACTACAGAATTTGTACTAGCTTCTTCCTGAGATTTTATCATTGCTTTCCTACTTAGTGCGTCAGCAACTACATTAGCTTTCCCTAGATGATACTGGATATCGCAATCATAATCCTTTAATAACTCCAGCCATCTTCTCTATCTCATATTCAACTCCTTCTGATTAAAAAGGTGTGTGAGACTCTTATGATCTGATTTAATCTGAAATTTTTCACCATATAAATAATGTCTCCATATCTTGACAGCATGTACCACTGCTGCTAATTCCAAGTCATGGGTGGGATAGTTCTTCTCATGTGTCTTCAGTTGTCTTGAGGCATACATAATTACTTATTCTCCTTACATAAGCACACACCCCAAACCTACGGTGTACAAGGTAAATGGTTCTCCTGGAATCAAAATAGTAAAGATGGGAGTAGATATCAATCTAGCCTTCAATGTTTGGAAACACTCTTCACATTTGTCTGTCCAAACAAATTTTTCTCCTTTCTTAGTCAGACTAGTGATAGGTACGGTAATTCTAGATTAATCTTCCACGAATCTTCGATAGTAACCAGCCAAACCTAAGAAACTTCTAATTTTTGCAACATTCTTAGGTGCTTCCCATTTCACAATGGCTTCAATCTTGCTAGGATCCACTTTAATCCCTTCAAGTGATACAACATGGCCTAAGAAAGTGACTTCATTTATCCAGAACTCACACTTGGTAAATTTAGCGTAAAACTTCTCCTTTCTTAGTCGCTGCGGAGCGGCCCTTAGATTTGTGATATGAGTTTTTTTGTCCTTGAAGTAGACTAGTATGTCGTCAATAAATACAATGATGGATGTATCCAATATATCATGGAATACCCGATTCATGAGTTCCATAAAAGTTACGGGTGCATTAGTTAATCCAAAAGAAATGACTAAAAATTCATAATGTCCATATCTGGTTCTGAATGCTGTCTTAGGAATATCACCTTTCTTAATCTTCTACTGATGATATCCTGACCGAAGATCAATTTTGGAGAACACTTTGGCACCTTGCAACTAGTCGAATAAGTCATCGATCCAAGGCAACGGGTATCGATTCTTGGTTGTAAGCTTATTCAATTCCTGATAATCTATACACAGTCGAACACTATCGTCCTTCTTTTTTACGAACAATACTGGCACTCCCCATTGTGATATACTAGGTCCAATATAACCCTTGTCCAGTAATTTCTATAAATGTACCTTCAGTTCCTTCAGTTCAGTAGGAGCCATTCGATAGGGTGCTTTAGATACTGGTGCAGCTACGGGAATAAGATCTATAACGAACTCTGTCACTCGGTCAGATGGTAGTCCTGGTAGTTCCTTAGGAAATATATCCAAAAATTCACGCATAACTTCAATATCCTCCATTCGTGGTGCTTCCTTGGTGAGGTAGACCACAGATACTAGATACCCAATTCCTCCTTTCTCGAGGCATTTTCTAGCCTTCAATGCAGAGAGGATGAGCTTTCGTTTATGGGGAAGTTTGGTTCCCGTAAAACTAAACTCTGCTCTTTCTTTGTCTTTAAATGTCAGTTTCTTTTCCGTACATAATAGATTTACGGAGTACCAAGCTAACCAATCCATTCCCAAGATAACATCAAAATCTATCATCTCGAGATGGATTAATGTTGCATCCAAAATCTTTTCGCCGATAAGAACTGGACATGGTCCATAACCTTTGTCTAGTTCCACTTCTAATCCCATAGGTAATCATACAAGCAGTTTGCAATCTAAAGGTCTGAGGGGTAGAATTAACTTCTTTCCAAATGACACATATATAAAAGAATTAGTAGCCCCAGAGTCAAAGAGTACTCCGGCAGGTATGCCATTTATAGGTACGATACTTGTAATTTTCTTCTTATATTAATCTATATGCTCACACAAGATAGTACAAAACAAAAGATTCAGGTCATACATGTGACCACATCAGGCAATGTGGCAACATCCTCAAAAGTAACTGCATAAACTTTTTCTTGCTGTAACTGCTTCCATGGCTTAGGACACTCTCTTGAATAATGTCCTACTTAATCGCAATTGAAGCATTTGACTCCAGCATTACTTTGCTTCTGTTGAGGTTGGGCTGTCGAAGTAGTCTTGGCTGTAGCATTGAAGCCTTGAGTACGGAAGGGTTTAAATGTCTTTGGGTTCCCTCCGTTGTATGAGTTTCCATTGGGCCTCTTTATACCTCTATTCTGAGCAAAATAACTTTCCCTCTGGCTCGATTCCAGTACTCGAGCAATCTGTACAGCTTCATTATAAATCTTCTTTTTCAATCCCAATACATGCTCACGGATACTTCCCCTAAGTCCCATGATGAACCTTCGGGTTTTGGTATTTTCCTCCTGCATGCTAGAGGGAGCAAAGAAGAACAATTCTTCATAACGCTGTTGATAAGCGTCTAATGACATTTGTCCTTGATACAGACTCAAGAACTCCTTTTCCATTTGGTCTCTGAAACTCATGGGAAAATACTTCTTGAAGAACGCTTCTCTATAGATAGCCCAGGTTAATTGGGCATGCTTCGTCAATAGATAACTCCGAGTAGATTTCCACCAATGGTGTGCATCACCTTTCAGCATAAAAGTGGCTCATAATACTTTTTCCTCTTCATTTATAGTCATCATCATGAAATTTTTTTCCATCTCGTCGATCCAATGAGCTGGCCACAAAGGATCCGATGGTTTGCCATTGAATTCCTTCGGCTTCATCTTCAGGAAATGCTCGATCAATCTAGAATGATCAAGCTGATACTATGCATAAGCTCCATTCATAGGTGGATGGTACTGATGGTTATCTTGGTTATACCCACCTTATGGTGCTTCAGGGTTTTGCACTTGACCTTGTACTGCTGGTGTTTGCGGTGTTTGGAGTACAGTGTTGCTACCACCAGGTGCAATACTAGCTTGTCCTGCAGGTAAAGATGTTGTGTTTGCAACTGGAAAAGTAATTCCCATAGCAGCTTGCATGTTGGCTTGCATTTGTTGTATATGTTGCATTTGCTATGCTAAATTCATCACCACAGTAGCCAAATCCGTAGGTGGTGCAGGTAAGTTGGTTGGGTTGGCTTGGGTGTGAACATTTTGAGGTGCAGCATTTTGAGCTCCAATATTTCCTTCATGTCCTTGCTGACCTTTATTGTCATTAGTCTTCATAGGTGGTGGAGATGGGTTTGCATTTTGTCTCCTTCTACTTACTCTATGCCTAGCCATTAAAACTCTTGGTTGATGTGTCATTGGCAAAGCTACACAGGTGAGACAAAATAGAGTGGTGGTATTGGATTAGTCTCACAATTGAAGCAAGAGAAGAACAAAATTAATAGGCAAAAGTTTGGACAGAATCAAAAGGTTAACAACAGTAGGTCATACGGTCGATGACCTACCGTCACATGTTGTGCGACCATAGGTGCAACCTTTAAAATCCTGGCAACTTACCGAGACCCTATGGTCGATCATACGATCGATCATACGGTCAGTGGTTTTGGTCGAATTATGCGACCATATGGTTCAAAATCAGGTTTTTAAACCTGTTTTCGAAATTTTTCCCTTTCATTCTCCTTTCCTTTCCTACGGTCACAACTCAACTTGCCACCACTGAGTTGCTACAGTGTCTACCGTACGAACTTGGTGATTTTCCATCGATCCATAATCTTCATTCTATTCCTTAAGGTATGTTCTCTACTTTTCTCCATTTTTAAGCTTTCATACCTAAGGTTTTTGTCATTTATAGGGTTTTCTTCTAATTAATATTTTTATGACCATAAAAATTTTGATTTTTATTGGGGTTTTTTCTAATGGCCACCCAATGGATGAAAGCCCTCAAGAAAATTTGAGTTTCATCGGTTGGTTTGGTAAAAAATTTAAAATTCCCATTTTTTACCTAAATTTTGGGGGTTTTTCCCAATTGTCAAAATTTCTTCAACTTCAACCTACCTAGTGAAAATTTTCAATTAAATATTCCTTGCAGGATGGTTTGGGACCTATGTAAGTCCTCCTGCCCAAATGTTTGGGTGAAAAGTGAGGTTTTTGTCCACTTTACGTTGTTATGCTGTCAAATTTTCAAATTTATCCAACTTGTTTTTCTTATTTTCTTCTCTTGCAGTTATCATGGTTCGCACTAAAGTTCCTCGAGTTCATGACCCACGTCGCTTCAGGTCTGTGGAAGCAGAAATACAATACCCTTGGTTTAATTGAAAGAAAGTGGAAGGGGATCGGTGTGTGAACTTAGCCCACTTAGCCCTGTTTGATGTGGAGAGGGCATTTGGTGATATGGGCTGGCTTCCAGTGATTATGTACGAGGCTTTCACTCGCCCAGACTTGGTCAAGCAGTTCTACTGTCACCTTCAGGTGGAGGGTGACTTAGAGGATGTAGAGAGGGGCAGAGAGCTTCGGATCACCAACTGGGTGAAAGGGGTTCCGATCTCTTTCAATTGTCAGGAGTTGGTTGATCTACTAGGCATCTCGAATGATGGTCAGTTGGTTTACTATGCATCCAGGGAGCCACAGTTTTTGTCTACACATATGCGTGTAGAGATAGACAACCAGATTCTTCAGGATGATCGTTGGGAAATGAAAGCAATCAACCTGCGTCCAGAGCCACGGGTCTACGACAAGATTATCCAGCATAATCTTATTCCCTAGGGTGGACATTACGATATGGTCTCACAGTTGACCCAATACCTGCTGTACTGTATTTGTACTAGACAGCCTGTCTGCCTCCCATATATTATTCTTCGGACTATGCGCAAAGCTATGTTGCCTGACTCAGGAGGTAACTTGCCCTATGGGCGGCTGATCTCTACCCTATTCCCTCGTCTACAGGTGGACCTAGTGGATGAGAGGATCCTTGAGGACACCTTCTTAGCTGACCTTGGTTGGGAGGCCATCAGCAGGATGGGCATGAGAGAGATACAAGTCAGTGATGATGAGAGGAATGCTATGAGACGTCCCCTCACTCAAGTAGCGCAGCAGATGCAGAGGCGGCGGCAGCAGTAGCAGTAGCAAAGGCAGCAACAGAGGCATACGTGACTGATGATGAGGAGGATGATGATCGGATGTACATGGATGTGGATGCCATCCCTCCTCCATCCCCATAGCATTCTACTGAAGCTGGCTCTTCTTGGGGTTCTCCTTCAGTTGGCTCTTCACACCCACCTCCAGATGACATGATGGGGCTGTTACGTGAGATTTGGGAGGCTCAGCGCGTGACTGATCAGAGGGTAGGAGAGATCCTAGATGCCCAGCGCTCTATAGACCAGCGGGTAGCGGATCTGGCAGCTAGTCTCCGAGCTACTCAGACTCAGGTGGCTTCGCTCGCGAGAGTATACACTGAGGATTATGACCGAGATCGTGAGCCACCTCCTCCTCCAGCACCCCCAGCTCCATGATTGCTATTTATTTTCTTTTCTCATTATTCTTCAGAGTAACTATCCGGATTACGTGCTGTACTCTGATTCGAATATACAATTTTCTCATTTTGGTACAGTAGGGACGATTTGGTTTTGTGATTTGCATGAGATGATAAAATGATATGAAAATAGAATGGAGTCGCCACCTAGATAAGGTCTAGGACCTATGTATGATTTCTCATATGAGAAATTTTAATGACTCACGCGATGGATTAAGGCTTATGGTCAAACCAAAGAAATAACGGGTAAGTGTCATGTTACAATTTGGGAAGGTGTTAAGCACCCAAATTGCCTAATCCGAAGATTAGTCTTCATATACTATCCTTTCCTATCCTAATTTAAATTACAGGCAATGACTAAACAACTTTTTAATAGACACCAAACCTAGGTTCTAGATGTATTTCAATCTAGGAACAAGCCATCAATATAACAGTAAAAAAAAAATTAAAATGTGATAGAGATCAAAATAAAATGATTGGATGACGGACCAATCAGCCAATTTCGAATGACAAGCGTACCACTCAACATGCTGACAGACAAAAATCATTTTTTAGTTATTGAAGCGTAATCCAAAGTTCAGATGCAATGATTTTGTGAAAGAAATGAAAGAAATGAAAGTAATGAAAGTAAATTAAAAATAAATTAGTTTAGGACTGAACTTTAATGGTAAACACTCAAGCTACCTACGTATCTTAGGACAAGCCTAAGAATCAAGCCCAACGTAGTTCAACCATTTGGGTTGATAAGATGGTAGATCCCTATAGCCACTAGTCAAGCTAATAGGTCATCTAGGTTTAGGATATTGAATAGACTCCTACAGTCACTAGTCAAACTAGTAGGCCATCTATATAAAACATCGAATAGACTTCTACAGCCACTAGTCAAGCTGATAGACCGTCTATGTAAAACACATCGAATAGACTTCTACAGCCACTAGTCAAGCTGGTAGACCGTCTATGTAAGAGACATCGAATAGACTTCTACAGCCACTAGTCAAGCTGGTAGATCGTCTATGTAAAGCAATTGAATAGACTTCTACAGCCACTAGTCAAGCTGGTAGATCGTCTATGTAAAGCAATTGAATAGACTTCTACAGCCACTAGTCAAGCTAGTAGACCGTCTATGTAAAAGACATCGAATAGACTTCTACAGCCACTGGTCAAGCTGGTAGACTGTCTATGTAAAGTAGGGTTTGAAAGGGACTTCCATGCGATGATGGAATGCTTGCCCAAGATTGAAAGGGACTTCCATGCGATGATGGAATGTTTGCCCAAGATTGAAAGGGACTTCCATGCGATGATGGAATGTTTGCCCAAGATTGAAAAGGGACTTCCATGCGATGATGGAATGTTTGTCCAAAATTGAAATGGGACTTCCATGCGATGATGGAATGTTTGCCCAAAATTCCATGCGAAGATGGAGAATTGAAATGAAGTTTTGAAATTCGAAAACTTAGATTGAATTTGAAATTGAAATTGGAATTGGAACTTGAAATTGAAATAGAAATTGAATTGAACTTGAACTTGAAATGAATTTGAATTGAAATTGAAATTGAAATAGAAATCGAATTGAGTTTGCAATAGAAATTGAAATGGAAATTGAAATTAGAAATTGAATTGAATTTGAAATTAAAATTGAAATAGAAATTGAATTGAATAAAAATTGAAAATAGATTTGGAATTAAAATTGAAATTGAGATAGAAATAGAAATTGAAATTGAAAATTGAATTGAATTTGAAATTAAAATAGAAATAGAAATTGAATTGAAGTTAAAATTGAAGATAGATTTGGAATTAAAATTGAAATTGAAATAGAAATTGAATTGAGTTTGAATTTGAAACTGAAATAGAAATTGGAAATTAAATTGAATTTGAAATTGAAATTGAAATAGAAATTGAATTGAATTTAAAATTGAATAGATTTGGAATTAAAATCGAAATCGAAATAGAAATTGAAATTGAAATGGGAAATTGAATTTAGATTTGGGATTAAATTGAAATTGAAACCGAAATTGAATTGAAATTGAATTTTATTGAAACTATGCAAAATAACTAACATGATAAGTTTGAAAGATTATAATTTTTAATCAATATGTGAAATGCATTATGATGCAACTCGGGTATTATTGCAACCCTCATTGCAATTGGACTGAGCTTGGGTAATGGATTCCCGTGCAGCCTCGTATCTCGGGTTGGAGTCCGAGAATCAGTCCATACGTAGTTCGGAATGAACTACGCATAAAAAATGAAAACAATTTTAATATGTCAACATGTGAGAGGATACTCTCGACATTGGATGATAGGCATCGGTGCCTCGCTCTATTCATACTTATATCCACACATCTATATTAATTCGCGCATCACAAGCGCGTGAGTCCGCATTGCACGGAAATAATTACAAAATTTATAAAAAATTCCTATTGGATACATAAGTGGGGATCGGGAATTAAAACTATTAATACGTTTCCTTTCACATTCGTAGGATACATTGAAGGGGTAGGGGACGTCCTAGTCTATCCCGCCCGTCACTATGCTAGGGATGGCAAGTGCCGCATGCATGTCGTGTTACCCACCCGCATCGAATAATTATGGGTGCACGATGGCCGAACCCATATACCATATAACCGTTGCTAGCCAGGTCACCGTCGCCGTCATCTTCTTCTTCTTCCTCCTCAAACCCCCTTCTCTCTCAGCTCTCTGTTTCCGCCTCTTCGTTTCCTCTGGATCTGAAATGCCCTTTCTTTTCTTTTCTTTTCTTCTTTTTGCTTCTTTTTTTTATATATATATATACACATAATGTATTACCAAAAATACCCCTCTCCATTGTTTGATTTACCTGGGTTTGGAATTCATTTTCCAAACCACGTGGACACTTTTTTGCATGAATTGACTTATTTATTTATTATGGTCATTATACATATTTATATATGTTTTATATATATATTTTTTACCTTGAGCTAAAAAAATTAATCTAATTTTCTCGACAAATTTGAAGTGTCTACAGGTATCTATATATATTAATTTTTTTTGCCCTTATATATGCGCTTTATTCTCTTTCAGTTTATGTCTCAAACAACACAGGTGCTTATGGTGTGTTCTGATTACAGTTTTTAATTTTATCCTAACTCAGTTCATGACTCAGGTGGAAGTAGTTAGGTCAATGGGTAAAACCTGAGATAGCTCTGGTACCAAGTTATCACACCCCAATTCTGGTCTAACCAGAATAGTGTGATGAACCGCCAATAAATCAACGTTTCAACCAAGATCTCGTATAGGTCGTACCCACCATATCAAACCACACACACTGTAAGACCCGTATCAAACTAACCCGGTCTTATCACCTTGAACCAGGTTTACCCATCATGGTTGAGTCAAATGGACCAAGGGCATGAAGGAGATCGTGATCCCAAGTATCAAATCGACCCAAAAATACTTAAATTAGGGGGAGGGTCGCATACCCAGCAAGGGAGGGTCGGACCCCCCAAGACAGAAAGTCAGACCCTCTGTTTTACAAGGAGGGTCGGACACCTTAGAAACCTAGGGTCGACGAGATCATCGACCCTCCCATCGACCCTCAATTGCTGCCGAAACTGAAATTAGGAAATTTCCATAATTTCGATTGGGATTCTTTCCTAATCTCAATGGGACTTATTTAGAATGTTTCTACTCTATTTAAAGGACGTCCCTAAACCTCTTTCACTCCTTTTACAACCCTAATTGAATTGAAAGAAAGAGAAGAGAAGGAAGAGAAGAAGAAGAGAAACAAGGTAGAGAAGAAAGCAAAAGGAGAAGAGTTGTAGAGAATGAGTGTTCTTCTCAGGTATGGATACTAATTCCATGAGTTTATACAGGTCTTAGAGAAGAAAGCAAAAGGAGAAGAGTTGCAGAGAAGGAGTGTTCTTCTCAGGTATGGATACTAATTCCATGAGTTTCTACAAGTCTTAGGTTAGATAATGATGAGAGTGTCATCTCGGAGAAACCCAAACCATCAACCCATGGTTAGGTTTTCATGGAAAACCATGGGAGAATACATGAAAGCTATTTGGGTGGGTGATTCATGGTTCTAGACCATGGAATGCATGTTGAATGGACTATAAGAGCTAGCCATAGGACCCCAAACACGAAGAATGGACTAAAAGGAGGAAAATTGACCAAAACCACCGAGGGTCGCACAGAGGGTCGATGACCATCCGACCCTATGTGATCCTGAGTATCGACCCCCAGGGTTCTGGAAGTTCAGATTTGGGGAGGGTCCCACCCAAGGTCGAACATGACTCCGACCCAACCTCTGACCCTCAGTTAACAGAATGGTTTTTAAATTCAGAATTAATTCTAATTAAATTTTATCGACTTTGTTAGGTCTTCTAGCAATATAATAACATTATAAAGGTGATTCTAAAGCTTGGAAGAGTATCTATTAGCAAGCTAAGATGAGGAAACGGAACTCTAAACTAATTGGTTAATAACAAACTATTTTCTCTTTTCTTGAGTCCAATGCCATGTTTGATTCTATGCGACTATGCTTGTAATGTGATGTCATCCAATATTTCTATTACTTGTTGATGCATTTTTACTTTATTGTTTATAACATGATGATGATGATGATGATAGGAATAGGCATGTGATTGTATGTGTGTGGTTGATGTACTTGATGCGAGCGAGTATCAGGGGAGGTGTGATGAGAACGTCAACAAACGTTAACCTTTGGTGGGTCTCAGCGTCTTACCTCTATCTCTAACTCAAGTCTTGTACATTAGCATCGTCGTATCGCCATTACCTTAGTAGAACTATTATGTCGTAGAGTATCAGGGGAGGTGGTCTCGGTCCTTGTAGTCTCTGACTCTACCGAGGGGCTTTAGCTCTATCTCTATGCACATTCTGAGGGATGCTAGGGTGATGCCTTGGATACACTGTTTGGCATTAGGATTGGTTAGTTGTGAGCCCGTTTGCAAGCCCTCGCCAGCAGGGGCTTACGTGTTGTTATGGCACTATACAGCAATAAACGTTAACCTTTGTTGTATAATGTTCATGATTAGGGTGGATGGGGATGACAATAAACGTTAACCTTTGGGCGGACTTCCACACCTTGTGTATAGAGGCGGGGTCAATAAACGTTAACCTTTGACCACGCAACCTTTCTATTGCGCATTGTAAACTATAAACCAGACCAAAGATATGAATTGATTGCATCCATATGTACTGTTGCATTGTTTTGTTTGCTCACTGAGCCATGATGTGTGCTCACCCCTCAACGTCGAATATTTTTAGTTGATGATGCAGGTTATACCGTCGAAGATTATGTAAACACTCCAGCGTACGGG
Organism: Protea cynaroides; assembly: GCA_028583415.1. NCBI lineage: Eukaryota > Viridiplantae > Streptophyta > Magnoliopsida > Proteales > Proteaceae > Protea > Protea cynaroides. The sequence continues at coordinate 53,334,796 of CM053275.1, read as the reverse complement.
AACGTAGTAGCGATGGAAGTTGAAGCTGAAGTGGATATACATGACTCCTCTTGCGAGTGCAACTCATGTGTATTTGATTAGATTTTTCCTTAGTTTTCTTACTTGGATTTATTATGGACATGTATTTGATATTTATTTATGTCTCAGTTCATACAGAATAATTTGCTATTTAAATATTAATATCACAGTAGATTCTCAGTTCATTTTATTATAAGACTTCCGCTATTATATATTTACTCTGATTATGAATGTGGATGTATGGAGTTTAGATAACACGGATATAGCCTATTCGAGATCCTGGTTGAACCATTGGTTTGTTTGCGGTTCATCACACCATTCTGAATAGTACGGAATTGGGGTGTGACAAATTGGTATCAGAGCACCTCAGGCCCTGTCCGTTGAACTAGCATACATTCAAGACAATTGTGAACTGAGATAGGATAAAAGTAAAAACAGTAATATTAACCCACTATAAGCACAAGTGATGGTTGAGACCAAATTTAAAAAGTAAATAATGCATCTATTAAAGGAGAAACAATTTTACATACAATGAGAGCGAAACAAACGTATATACATAACTAAAGCAGAGTACAGTCCACAACCCGGACAGTTACTCTGTAGTACAAAGAAAATAAATACAATCAAGAAGCTGGAGGGGAAGGAGGAGGCGGTGCCTCGCAGTCTCTGTCATAGTCCTCGGCATAGATTCTAGTCAACCAGGCCACCTGAGTCTGAGTCGCCTGAAGACTAGCTGTGAGATCAGCCACCTGCTGATCAGTCCGGCGCTGGGCGTCTAGAAGCTCCTCCAACCTCAGATCAGATATGTGCTGAGCCTCTCTGATCTCATGCAACATCTCCATCATATAAGAAGGTGGGCGTGAAGGACCAGCCGCATGAGAAGGACCAGTCTCAGGTGCAAGACCCTCCGCAAAAGAAGTACCAGCTCCAGCTGCATGCGTGAGTAAAGGCGGTGGTATCGAGTTGACATCCATATACAAGTGGTCATCGTCATCGGCAGGATCCGCATGAACTCTAGCAGCGGCAGCAGCTGCCTCAGTATCAGCCATCTCGATGCGAGTGTGAGGGCGCACCATCTCGTTCCTCTCCTCGTCACTGACTTGGGCATCCCGCATACCCATCTTGCAGATAGCCTCTCAATCTAGAGGCGACGAGAAGGTATTCTCCTGAATCTTTTCATCCACTAAATCAACCCCCAGGCGAGTAAGCAGAACAATGATCATACGTCCATAGGGTAGATTACCCCTATGACTGGGCAGTGTGGCACTGATCATAGTCTGCATGATGATGTAAGGAAGGCAGACGGGTTGTTTAGTGCAAATATTGTACAGAAGATACTGGGTCAGCTGAGAAACCCTCTCGTAATGACCACTCTGCGGGATCAGATTATGGTGGATAATCTTGCAAAAGACCCGTGGAGCAGGACGCATATAGCAAGCTTTCATCTACCAGCGATCAGGTCGTAGTAGCTGACTATCAATCTCAGCCCTCATCTCTAGGGAAACGAACTGGGGCTCTCCAGGAGCACAGTAAACCATGGGGCCATCATAGGGAATGCCCAGTAGGTCGGCCAGTTGCCGATAATCGAATGAAATGTTCACTCCCTTTACATAGCTAGTGATCCGTAGCTCGTGACCCCTATCCATATCATTGTAATCCCCCACCACCTGAAGATTACAATAAAAATGTCGCACTAAATCCGAGCATGTGCAATCATCGTAGGTAATGACAGGGAGCCACCCCATATCACCAAAGGCCCTCTCTACGTTGAACAAGGCTAACTCAACGAAGTTCACCATACGACCACCCTCTACCTTCTTACGAGCATAGTGGGAATACTGTGCCTCAGCTTCGTTGGAGTGGAAGCGAAGTGGATCACGAACTCTGGGTACCTTGGTACGAGCCATGGTATCTGCCAAATAGGAAGGAAAAATAGATAATGAGTTAATAGGATAAAAATCCAAAATTTGACATTATAACTACGTAAGTTTGCCAAAAGCCTCACTTGTCACCCATACACGTGAGCAGGAGGACTTACGTAGGTTCCAACATATTCTACAACACTCAGACAGTAGGAAATTCTAACTAATGAAGTCCAATTTGAAGAAATTGCGAGAAATCAAAACTTTCGACAAATTAGGGCAAAAAGAGCAAAAATCCAAGTTTCTCGATAACCAACCGATGAAACTCAAAAAAAATTTAGGGCTTTCGTTCCTCAAGACACCAATAACAAAAGCCCCCAATAAAAATCAAATTTTTACGGTTGGAAAAAGTTTAATTTGAAAAATACAAGTTAAAGGGACAAAAACCTAGAAATAGAAACCTAAAAACGGGTAAAAACGAGAAGGCATACCTGTAGGGATGATGTGGACGACGAAACGCGGATCCAAACTGACCAAAATACCGTAGTGGCACTGTAGCAACTCAGAGATGAGAGACGAGTCGAAACGGGAGGGAAATAATAGAGAATGAACCCAGAATCGGACCTTAAAGGTCTGATTTTTAGTTCGAGGGTCGGACAATTCAACCAGGATCATCGACCCTCGGATCGACCCTCCCATCGACCCTCAGCTCTCGGGAATCTGACAGAAAACCAGGGTCGGATACTAAGGGTCGGATACCCATCGACCCTCACATCGACCCTTAGCTCTCGGGAAGAACAGGTTATTCCCAGGGTCGGATACTGAGGGTCGGACATACCATCGACCCCCACCATCGACCCTGCATAGAAAAGATAGTATTTTTCATAGAATGAGCTGAAAATTTTGAAATTTTACATCGATTAACATGCCTACATGTAGTATAAATGATTGTCTCACCTATTTTGATGATTTTCAGGCACCACCAATCTCAGAAGAAAATATGTCTGGGCGTAGAGTTACCAGGCAAAGCCGAAATGCAGTTCCACCACCACCTGTGGAGGAAACTAGCCAAGAGGATATATATGCCCAAGGAAATCCACAGGTTGTACCCCCAGGAAATCCAGACCAAGCAAATCCTGCCAACTTGCCACCTCCACCCCCGGAGTTAGCAACCGTAGTCATGAATCTAGCACAGCAGCTGCAACAAATGCAACACGCACAGGCACAAATGCAAGTTGCAATGGGGATTATGTTCCAGGCCGCACATGCTACACCCATGCAGACCGGACAAGCCGGGACAGACCGGTGGGTAACCACCCAGCACCTCAAACACCTCAACCACCAGCTGCATAAATTCTAGTACCAGGCCCGGAAGCAGCTCAGGTTAATTATCAGTATCCACAACCTATGTTTGGGGCATACCCCCACAATCAGATGGATCACTCTCGACTGGTTGAGAGATTTTTGAAGATGAAGCCCAAGGAATTCAATGGTAAACCGTCTGATCCGTTATGGCCAGCACATTGGGATCGACGAGATGGAGAGAAACTTTCTCATGATGACTATCACGAAGAAGAAAAGGTGTTATGTGCCACCTTCATGCTGAAAGGCGATGCACATCATTGGTGGAAATCTACCAGGGCATATCTACTGACCAAGCACGCCCTATTGACTTGGGCTATTTATAAAGAAGCGTTCTTTGAAAAGTATTTTCCACGAAGCTTCAGAGATGCTATGGAGAAGGAATTCCTGAGTTTATATTAGGGCTAGATGTCTGTGGATGCATATCAACAGCGTTATGAGGAGCTGTTTTTCTTTGCACCACGTAGTATGCAAGAAGAAGACACTAAGACCCATAGGTTTGTCACGGGGCTTAGAGGAAGCATCAGAGAGCATGTCACACCCCAATTCCGCACATTTCAGAATGGTGTGATGAACCGCTAAATAACCAACGGTTCAACCAGGATCTCAAATAGGCTATCCCTGCGTTACCTGAACCTTCATACACTCACCATCATAATTAGAGTAAATACACAATAGCGGAAGTCTTATAAATAAATGAATCGAGAACTAAAATGATATCCATAAATAATAGCAAATTATTCGTGTTTAACTGAGACATAAATATTTAAATACCAAATACATGTCTTATAAATCCAATAAAGAAACCTATAAAAATATCTAGTCAAATACACACGAGTTGCACTCGCAAGAGGAGTCGTGTGTATCATCTTTAGCTCCAGCGTCCATTGCTGCTACCGTCCCGTACGTAGGAGTATTCATGTAGTCTTCAACTGTGTAACCTGCATCATCAACTAAAAATATTCGACGTCGAGGGGTGAGCACACAACACGGCTCAGTGAGTAGCCAAAACAATGCAACATTACATATGCATGCACATTCATTTATCTCTTTGGTCTGGTTTATAGTTTGCAATGCGCAATAGAAAGGTTGGGTGGTCAAAGGTTAACGTTTATTGACACCGCCTCTATACACAGGGTGTGGAAGTCCGCCCGAAGGTTAACGTTTATCATCGTCCCCATCCACCCTACCATAACATTATACAACAAAGGTTAACGTTTATTGCTATATAATGCTATACCAACACGTAAGCCCCTGTTAGCGAGGGCTTGCAAACTGGGCTCGCTACTAACCAATCCTAATGCCAAACAGTGTATCCAAGGCCTCACCCCAGGCCCCCCCATAGAGATAGAGCTAAGGCCCCCCGGTAGAGTCAGAGACTACAAGGACCGAGACCACCTCCCCTGATACCCTACGACACAATAGTTCTGCTAAGGTAATGGCGATACGATGATGTCAATGCACAAGACTTGAGTTAGAGATAGAGCTAAAGTGTTGAGACCCGCCAAAGGTTAACGTTTATTGACGTTCTCATCACACCTCCCCTGATACTCGCTCGCATCAAGTACATCAACCACACACATACAAGCACATGCCTATTCCTATCATCATCACCATCATCATGTTATAAACAATAAAGTAAATATGCATGAACAAGTAATAGAAATATTGGATGGCATGCTATATGCACATTACAAACATATTTGCATAGAATCAAACATGGCATAGGACTCAAGAATTAGAAAACAGTTTATTATTAACCGATTTAGTTTGGAGTTAAGGTTCCTCACCTTAGTTTGCTATAAAATACTTTTCCAAGCTTTAAAATCACCTCTACAGTGTTATTATAATGCTAGCAAACCTAACAAAGTCGATAGAATTTAATTAGAATTAATTCTGAATTTAAAAACCATACTGTTAACTGAGGGTTGATCAGAGGGTCGATGCTCAGGATACATAGGGTCGATGGGTCTATCGACCCTACCCTCTGTCTGAACTTCCCGAATGCTGAGGGTCGATGGTCAAGGTGCCTAGGGTCGATGGGTCTATCGACCCTGTGTGCGACCCTCGGTGCACTCTGGTCCAATTTCCACTTTTTACATCATTCTTCGTGTTTGGGGTCCTATGGCTTGCTTCCACATTCCATTAAACATTCATTCCATGGTCTGAAACCATGATTCATCCTCCTAGATGGCTTTCATGCATTATCCTCGGGTTTTCCATGAAAACCTAACCATGAATGGATGGTTTGGGTTTCTCCGAAATCCTACACTCAACCATATCTAACCTAAGGTCTGTAGAAACTCATGGAATTAGTATCCATACCTGAGAAGATTACTTTTCTCTGGAAATTCTTCTCCTTTTTGCTAAGTCTTCTTCCTTGCCTCCTTTCTTCCTCTTTTCCTTCTTCTCTCTTTCTCTCTTTCTCTCAATTCAATTAGGGTTGTGAAAGGAGTAAAAGTGGCTTAGGGACATCCTTTAAATAGAGTAGGAATGTCCTATAATAGTCCCATTGAGATTTGGAAAGAATCCCAATCGAAAATTAGGAATTTCCTAATTTCAATTTCGGCAGTAAGTGAGGGTCGATGAGAGGGTCGATGATCCCGTCGACCCTGTGGTCTGACACTGTCCGACCCTCTCCCAAATTTTAAGGGTCTGAGTTTCTGATTTGGGAGGGTCGACCCTGTTTAGCTGGGTATGCGACCCTTCCTCTATTTTAAGTGAATTTGGGTCGATTTGATACCTGGGATCTCGCTCTCCTTCACGCCCTTGGTCCATTTAACTCGACCATGATGGGTAGACCTGGTTCAAGGTGGTAAGACCGGGTTAGTTTGATACGGGTCTTACAAAGCATGTTCTAGGCTTGGAAAAGAAGATATATAATGAAGCTGTTCAAATTGCTTGAGTTATAAAATCGAGCCAGAAGGAGAGTTATTTTACACAGAACAGAGGTATAAAAAGGTCATCCGGAAATGTTTATAACGGAGGGAACAACAAGACATTTAAACCCTTCCGTGCTCAAGGCTTTACTGCTGCACCCAAGACTACTCCAGCCGCTCAACATCAGCCAAAGCCAAATTCTAAAGGTTTGAAATGTTATAACTGCAACCAAGCAGGACATATGGCAAGGGAGTGTCCTAAGCCCAAGAAGCAGTTACATCAAGGGCGAGTATGTGCGGTAACAACCGAGGATGCTGCCGCATCATCCAATGTGGTCACAGGTATGATTGAAATTTTTTTTGAAATGGTAATTACATTGTATGAGCATGTAGACTAAGTAAAATAAATCACAGGTGTAGTACCTATAAATGGCGTACCCGCCAGAGTACTCTTTGATTCAGGAGCTACTCATTCCTTTATATCTGTGTCATTGGGAAAGAAGCTGAAATTATCCATCAAAACATTGGCCTACAAAATACTTGTACGCTCATCGATGGGATTAGAAGTGGAATTAGGGAAAGGTTATGGACCATGTCCAGTTCTCATTGGCGAGAAAACCTTAGATGCAGTTTTGATCCAACTGGAGATGGCAGACTTTGACGTTATCTTGGGACTGGACTGGTTAGCTCGGCATTCTGCGAACCTATTATGCACCGAAAAGAAGCTAACATTTAAAGAGAAGGAGCAGAATTTAGTTTTGCGGGAACCAAACTGCCCCGTAAACGCAAGCTCATACTCTCAGCACTAAAGGCTAAGAAGTGCCTTGAGAAGGGGCGTCGGGTATCTAGTATCGGTGGTTGACCTAACCAAGGAAGCACCACAAATGGAAGATATTGATGTCGTACGGGACTATCCCGACGTATTTCCAGAGGAATTACCAGAATTACCATCCGACCGAGCCACAGAGTTTGTGACAGATCTTATACCCGGAGCCGCACCAGTATCAAAAGCACCTTATAGAATGGCTCCTACAGAACTGAAGGAATTGAAAGTGCAACTACAGGAACTGCTGGACAAGGGTTATATTCGACCCAGTATATCACCATGGGGAGTACCGGTATTATTCGTAAAGAAGAAGGATGGTAGCGTTCGATTATGTATCGACTATCGGGAGTTGAATAAATTGACAATCAAGATTGATATCCACTACCTCGGATCGATGACTTGTTCGATCAATTGCAAGGAGCAAAAGTATTTTCTAAGATCGATCTTTGGTCAGGCTATCATCAGTTGAAGATTAAAGAGGGTGATATTCCTAAGACAGCCTTCAGGACCAGATATGGACATTATGAGTTCTTGGTCATGTCTTTTGGATTAACAAATGCACCAGCAACTTTCATGGAACTTATGAACCGGGTCTTCCACGATATGTTGGATACGTCGGTTATTGTATTTATTGATGATATATTGGTATATTCCAAGGACAAAGAAACCCATATCAAGAACCTAAATGCCGCCCTACAGCGTTTAAGGAAAGAGAAGTTATATGCCAAATTTACCAAGTGTGAGTTTTGGCTAAGTGAAGTCGCCTTGCTAGGCCATGTAGTATCCATTGAAGGAATCAAAGTGGACCCCAGCAAGATCGAGGCTATTGTAAAGTGGGAAGCACCAAAGAGCATTGCAGAAATTAGAAGTTTTCTGGGTCTCGCTAGTTATTATCGGAGATTTGTGGAAGACTATTCCCGGATTGTCATACCTCTCACCAGTTTGACTAAGAAAGGTGAAAAGTTGTGTAGACGGATAAATGTGAGAAGAACTTCCAAACATTGAAGACCAGATTGATATCCGCTCCAATTTTGACTATTCCCGTTCCCGGACAGCCATTTACCTTATACACAGATGCGTCAGGACTAGGATTAGGATGCGTGCTTATGCAAGGAGAACAAGTAATTGCTTATGCCTCAAGACAGTTGAAGACACATGAAAAAAATTATCCCACTCGTGATTTGGAGTTAGCAGCAGTAGTACATGCTGTCAAGATATGGAGACATTACCTGTACGGGGAGAAATTTCAGATTAAGTCGGACCATAAAAGTCTTACTTATTTATTTAATCAGAAGGAGTTGAATATGAGGCAAAGAAGATGGCTGGAACTATTGAAAGACTATGATTGTGATATCCAGTTTCATCCAGGGAAAGCTAATGTAGTAGCGGATGCGTTGAGCAGAAAGGCAATGATAAAATCTCAAGGGGAGATTAGTACAACTGCAGCTACATGTACTATCGAAATGGTATTCAATCATGGCAATGAACAATATGTGATAGATACAACGGATGGATCAGCCAACCAAGGGTTTATTCATCGGTTTTCAAATATATTCGCGGCATTGAAAATTATACCGGATATAATGGATGAAGTGAATACAGCTATCAAATCAGATCCTTATCTGAAAATAGTACAAGAAGATATCGAGAAAGGTAGGAATAACCCTGAGTTCACCTTGGACGAAGGAAAGGTACTGAAGTACAAAGGAAGAATATTTGTACCTGAAACAGAAAGTGTGGACATTAGACACCGACTGATGAAAGAAGCTCATACCACCATCTATTCGATACATCCTAGAAGTACAAAAATGTATCATGATCTAAAGAAACTATATTGGTGGAGAGGAATGAAAGCAGATGTAGCTAAGTTCGTGTCTCAATGCCTAAATTGTCATAAAGTAAAAGCTGAACGACAAAGACCCGCAGGACTGTTACAGCCGTTATCGGAACCAGCATGAAAATGGGACTGCATCACTACAGACTTCGTCACGGGGTTACCACTGACTCCTCGAGTAGTTGACGCAGTTTGGGTGATTGTAGACCGTCTGACTAAAACAGCTCGCTTCATACCGATACGACCTCAGTATACACTGGAAAGGTTAGCAAAGCTGTATCTGGATAATATTGTTCGGTTACACGATGTACGAGAGAGCATTGTATCCGATAGAGATCAACGATTTACTTCCAAGTTTTGGGAGGGATTGTAAAAGGCTATGGGTACAACATTGAAGTTCAGTACTGCATTCCACCCACAGACAGATGGACAGTCAGAGCGTACAATCCAGATTTTTGAAGATATGCTACGAGCATGTGTATTTGACTTCAAAGGATCATGGGATGAAAGATTACCACTGATCGAGTTTGCTTATAACAATAGCTATCAGGCTACTATACAGATGTCACCATAAGAAGCACTGTATGGCAAAAAGTGTCGAACTCCTTTATTTTGGAATGAAGTTGGAGAACGTAGTATTGTTGGACCAGAATTTGTTGAAGAGACTTGTCAAGTGGTCGACATTATCAAGGAAAGAGTGAGAACAGCTCAGAACCGTCAGAAGCAGTATGCAGATACTCGACGCAAAGATCTTGAGTTCGATGTAGGTGATAAAGTATTTTTGAAGGTATCGCCTATGCGAGGATTGAAAAGGTTCGGACAGAAATGGAAACTAAGTCCAAGATATGTCGGGCCGTATGAGATTTTAGCTAAGCGTGGGAAAGTGGCATATCAGTTAGCACTACCACCATCTATGTCAAGTGTGCATGACGTATTTCATATTTCCCTATTGATGAAGTATGTCAATGATCCAACGCACGTTTTAACAGTAGATTTACCGAAACTAGCTGATGATTTGACATTCAAAGTAACACCAACTGAAATCACTAGCTGAAAGGTTCAACGACTATGCAACCGAGATATTTATTATGTTAAGGTCACCTGGAAAAGTAGAGACATGGAAGAAATTACATGGGAAGAAGAAAATGTTATGCGAAAGCAATACCCTCACTTATTTGATTCAGAGGGTACGTACAATTTTGAGGACAAAAATTTTATAAGTAGGGGGGAGATGTAAGACCCGTATCAAACTAACCCGGTCTTATCACCTTGAACCAGGTTTACCCATCATGGTTGAGTCAAATAGACCAAGGGCGTGAAGGAGATCGTGATCCCAGGTATCAAATCTACCCAAAAACACTTAAATTAGAGGAGGGTCGCATACCCAGCAAGGGAGGGTTGGACGCCCCAAGACAGAAAGTCAAACCCTCTGTTTTACAGGGAGGGTCGAACACCTTAGAAACCTAGGGTTGACGGGATTATCCCATCGACCCTCAGTTGCCGCCGAAACTGAAATTAGGAAATCTCCATAATTTCGATTGGGATTCTTTCCTAATCTCAAAGGGACTTATTTAGAATGTTTCTACTCTATTTAAAGGACATCCCTAAGCCTCTTTCACTCCTTTTACAACCCTAATTGAATTGAGAGAAAGAGAAGAGAAGGAAGAGAAGAAGAAGAGAAACAAGGTAGAGAATAAAGCAAAAGGAGAAGGAGTGTTCTTCTCAGGTATGGATACTAATTCCATGAGTTTTTACAGGTCTTAGAGAAGAAAGCAAAAGGAGAATAGTTGCATAGAATGAGTGTTCTTCTCAGGTATGGATACTAATTCCATGAGTTTCTACAGGTCTTAGGTTAGATAATGATGAGAGAGTGATCTCGGAGAAACCCAAACCATCAACCCATGGTTAGGTTTTCATGGAAAACCATGGGAGAATACATGAAAGCTATTTGGGTGGGTGATTCATGGTTCTAAAAAAAAAAAGTTGGTTGGAAGGAAAGTAAAAAAAAGAAAAACAAAAAAAAAAAAAAGAAAAAAAGAAAAAAAAAAAAATAAAAAAAACCACCAGGGCCCGCCCGGGGGGTCAATGACCAACCCGTAAGACCCGTGGTCAAACTAACCCGGTCTTACCACCTTGAACCAGGTTCACCCATCATGGTCGAGGCAAATGGACCAAGGGCGCGAAGGAGAGCGAGATCCCGTGTATCAAATCGACCCAAAAATACTTAAAATAGAGGAAGGGTCGCATACCCAGCTAAACAGGTCGACCCTCCCAAATCGGAAACTCGGACCCTTAAAATTTGGGAGAGGGCCGGACAAGTGTCGGACCACGTGGTCGACGGGATCATCGACCCTCCCATCGACCCTCACTTGCCGCCGAAACCGAAATTAGGAAATTTCCTAATTTTCGATTGGGATTCTTTCCAAATCTCAATGGGACTATTATAGGACATTCCTACTCTATTTAAAGGACGTCCCTAAGCCACTTTCACTCCTTTCACAACCCTAATTGAATTGAGAGAAAGAGAGAAGAAGGAAAAGAAGAAGAAAAGAGGCAAGGAAGAAGACTTAGCAAAAAGGAGAAGAATTTCCAGAGAAAAGTAATCTTCTCAGGTATGGATACTAATTCCATGAGTTTCTACGGACCTTAGGTTAGATATGGTTGAGTGTAGGATTTCGAGAAACCCAAACCATCCATCCATGGTTAGGTTTTCATGGAAAACCCTAGGATAATGCATGAAAGCCATCTAGGAGGATGAATCATGGTTTCAGACCATGGAATGAATGTTTAATGGAATGTGGAAGCAAGCCATAGGACCCCAAACACGAAGAATGAATTAAAAAGTGGAAATTGGACCAGAGTGCACCGAGGGTCGTCGCACACGTTGGTCGATAGACCCATCGACCCTAGGCACCCCGACCATCGACCCCAAGATTCGGGAAGTTCGGACAGAGGGTAGGGTCGATAGACCCATCGACCCTATGTATCCCGAGCATCGACCCTCCGATCGACCCTCGCTAACAACGATGGTTTTTAAATTCGAATTAATTCTAATTAAATTCTATCGACTTTGTTAGGTTTGCTAGCATTATAATAACACTGTAGAGGTGATTTTAAAGCTTGGAAAAGTATCTTATAGCAAACTAAGGTGAGGAACCTTAACTCCAAACTAAATCGGTTAATAATAAACTGTTTTCTAATTCTTGAGTCCTATGCCATGTTTGATTCTATGCAAATATGTTTGTAATGTGCATACAACGATGCCATCCAATATTTCTATTACTTGTTCATGCATATTTACTTTATTGTTTATAACATGATGATGATGATGATGATAGGAATAGGCATGTGCTTGTATGTGTGTGGTTGATGTACTTGATGCGAGCGAGTATCGTGGGAGGTGTGATGAGGACGCCAATAAACGCTAACCTTTGGCGGGTCTCAACACTTTAGCTCTATCTCTAACTCAAGTCTTGTGCATTGACATCGCCGGATCGCCATTACCTTAGCGGAACTATTGTGTCGTAGGGTATCGGGGAGGTGGTCTCGGTCCTTGTAGTCTCCGACTCTACCGGGGGCCTTAGCTCTATCTCTATGGACATTCCGAGGGATGCCGGGGTGAGGCCTTGGATACACTGTTTGGCATTAGGATTGGTTAGTAGCGAGCCCGGCTTTGCAAGCCCTCGCTAATGTGGGCTTACGTGTTGGTATAGCATTATATAGCAATAAACGTTAACCTTTGTTGTATAATGTTATGGTAGGGTGGATGGGGACGACGATAAACGTTAACCTTCGGGCGGACTTCCACACCCTGTGTATAGAGGCGGTGTCAATAAACGTTAACCTTTGACCACCCAACCTTTCTATTGCGCATTGCAAACTATAAACCGGACCAAAGAGATAAATGAATGTGCATGCATATGTAATGTTGCATTGTTTTGGCTACTCACCGAGCCGTGTTGTGTGCTCACCCTCGACGCCGAATATTTTTAGTTGATGATGCAGGTTACACGCTTGAAGACTATATGAATGCTTCTACATACGGGACGGTAGCAGCAATGGAAGCCGGAGCCGAAGATGATACACACGACTCCTCTTGCGAGTGCAACTCGTGTGTATTTGACTAGATATTTTTATAGGTTTCTTTATTGGATTTATAAGACATGTATTTGGTACTTAAATATTTATGTCTCGATTAAACACGGAATAATTTGCTATTATTTATGGATATCATTTTAGTTCTCGCCCATTTATTTATAAGACTTCCGCTATTGTGTATTTACTCGATTATGATGGTGAGTGTATGAAGGTTCAGTAACGCGGGATAGCCTATTTGAGATCCCGGCTGAACCGCTGGTTATTTAGCGGTTCATCACACCATTCTGAAATGTGCGGAATTGGGGTGTGACAACTTGGTATCGGAGCATCTCGAGCCTTGCCCGCCGAACTATCATACATTCACAAAGAATAGTGAACTCGAGATAGGATATAATAAAAACAGTAATATTAACACATTATAAGCACAAGTGATGTTGAGACCAAATTTAAAAAAGAGAATAATACATCTATTAAAAAGAGAAACAAGTTGACATACAATGAGAGCGAAAAAAGTGTAAATATATATCTAAAGCAGAGTACGGCCCACAACCCGACAAGCTACTCAAGTACAGAAAAACAAAAAGTACAATCGGGAAGCGGGAGGCGAAGGAGGAGGTGGAGCCTCACGATCTCCGTCGTAGTCCCCGAGAATAGACTCTAGTCAACCAGAGCTATCCGAGTCCGGGTCGCCTCAGACTAGCCGCGAGATCGGCTACTCTCCCGCCGGGCCGCACGCCGGATCTCCATGAGCTCACCTATCCGCTGGCCGATGTGTGCCGAGCAGCCAACAGCTCATCCACTCTCATGCGCCGAGCATCTAGCAACTCCTCCATCCTCGGTCCGACCCGCGCCGAGCCCCTCCGATCTCGCGCAACATCTCCATCATATCGTAAGACGGATGCGAAGGACCAGCCCCATGAGAAGGACCGGCCCCGTACGGAATCCGCCGCATGCGAAGTACCAACTCCAGCCGCATGTGTAGGTGAAGGCGGGGGTATCGCGCCGACGCCCATGTACATACTCGATCATCATCGCCGACGGGATCCACCGGAGCTCTAGCAGCAGCAGCAGCAGCCTCAAAGATCAGCCCACCTCAACCCGAGTGTGAGGGCGCACCATCGCGTCCTCTCATCATCGCTAACCCGAGCGGCCTCGAAGTCCCATCTTGCATATAGCCTCCCAACCTAGAGGCGACGAGAAGGTCTTCTCCCGAATCTTCTCATCAACTAGGTCAACCCCCGCACGAATCAACAAAGGTGGTGATCATACGCCCATAGGGTAGATTACCCCTATGACCGGACAATGTAGCACCGATCATCGCCCGCATGATGATGTAAGGGAAGACAGACGGGCTGATGAGTGCATATACCGTAGATCAAAAACTCGGGTCAGCCGAGACACCCCTCATAATGCCCACTCGCTGGGATCGGGTTGTGCCGAATGATCCTACGTAACACCCGCGGAGCCGGACGCAAGTAGCACGCCCTCATCCGCCGCCCGATCGGGCTGTAGTAACCGACTATCAATCTCGGCCCGCAACCACATCTCAATAAAGTCGTGCTCACCAGGTGCACAAGACACCATAGGACCATCATAAGGAATGCCCAACAGGTCGGCCAGCCGCGATAATCAAAGGAAATCTGCACCCCTTGACGTAGCTAGTGATGCGCAACTCCCGACCAAGCTCCACATCGCTGTGGTTTCCCACAATCCGAAGGTTACAAGAGAACCGGCGCACTAACTCGGACGTGTGCACGCATCGTATGTGATGACAGGGAGCCACCCCATATCACCAAAAAGCCCTCCACATTGAACAAGGCTAGCTCACCCAAGTTCACCATACGACCCCTTCCACTTTCTTGCCCAGATAGTAGGCATACCGTGCCTCGGCTTCATTGGAGCGGAAGCGGCGCGGATCACGAACCCTGGGTACTTTGGTACGAACCATAGTATCCGCAGATAAGAAAGAAAAAGGAAAACAAGGAGTTAATAGGATAAAAATTTAAAAATTGGGCATTATAACGACGTAAGTTGGTCAAAAGCCTCACTTTTCACCCATACAAGTGGGCAGGAGGACCTACGTAAGTTCCAACACATCATACAACAGTTAAAAAGAAGGAAATTTTCACCGACAAGGTCCAATTTGAAGGAATTGCAAGAAATCAAAAAATTTCGACAAATTAGGGCAAAAAAGAGAAAAAATTAAGTTTCTCGATAACCAACCGATGAAACTCAAAATTTTTGAGGGCTTTCGCCCTCAAGACACCAACAACAAAAGCCCCCAATAAAAATCAAATTTTTACGGTTGGAAAAAGTTTAATTTGAAAAATACAAGTTAAATGGGCAAAAACCTAGGAATGGAAACCTAAAAAACAGGTAAAAATGGGAAAGCATACCTGTAGGGGATGAAGTGGATGTCGAAACTCGACTAAAATCGATCCACAACAAAGGAAGTAGCACCGTAGCAACCCTGAGAGAAGAGGCGAGTCGAAACGGGGGGGAAATAATAGAAAATGACCCAAAATCAGACTTTAAAAATCTGATTTTTGGTCGAGGGTCGGACAACCCGACCGGAGCCATCGACCCTCCGATCGACCCTCTAATCGACCCTCGCCCCTGAATCGACAAAAAACACACGGGTCGGACATTAAGGGTCCGACATACCATCGACCCTCACCATCGACCCCGTATAGAAAAAGACAGGATTTTGTTTATAAAATGAGCTCGAATTGGAATTGATTATTGGTTAACGTGCCTACATGACATATACTTGATTTCTCACCTATTTTGATGATTTTCGGGCACCACCAATCATCGAAAAAGAAATATGTCCGGACGTAGAGTTACCCGACGGACCCAAAATACAGCCCCACCACCACCACCGCCGGAGGAGACTAGTCAAGAGAATAACCATGCACAGTGGTAATCCGGAACCGGCAAACCCTACAAATTTGCCACCTCCACCACCGGAGCTAGCAACTGGGGTTATGAACCTAGCTCGCAGCCTACAGCAGATGCAACACGCACAAGCTCAAATGCAGGTTGCCATGGGGATTATGTATCAAGCCACCGGCTGCACCCATACACACCGGGCAAGCCGCGCAGCACCGCGGGTAACCACCCAGCCCTCGTACACCGCAACAACCGGCTGCACCAATTCCAAAGCAGGTCCCGTAAGCAGCACAAGGGATGTACAACTATCCACCCCCTATGTTTGGGGGCATACCAAAATCAACCGGATCACTCCCGGCTAGTGGAGAGATTTTTGAAAATGAAACCGAGAGAATTCAACGGCAAGGCCGCCCGATCCACCGCGGGCCAGCACACCGGATAGACGAGATGGAAAGGAACTTCCTTATGATGACTATCACCGAGGAAGAGAAAAGTACTATGCGCCACCTTCATGCTCAAAGGCGATGCACACCATTGGTGGAAATCTACAAAGACGCACTTATTGACCAAGCACGCCCTACCGACATGGGCTATATATAAAGAAGCGCTCTTCGAGAAGTATTTCCCAAGAAGCTTCGTAGATTCAATGGAGAAAGAGTTCTTGAGTCCGTACTCGGGGGCATGTCCGTAGACTCGTATCAACAACGCTATGAAGAGCTGTTTTTCTTCGCACCGGCTAGTATGCAGGAAGAAGATACCAAAACCCGTAGGTTTGTCGCGGGACTAAGAGGAAGCATAAGAGAAAATGTTCCGGGCTTAGAAAAGAAAATCTACAACGAAGCTGTCCGGATTGCTCGAGCGATCGAACCGAGCCGTAAGGAGAGTTATTTCTCCCGAAACGAGGCATCAAGAGACCAGCCGAAAACTCCTACAACGGAGGCAATAATAGGACGTATAAACCTTTTCGCCCCCGAAATTTTGCTACCGCACCAAAGTCTACTTCCGCAGCTCAACCACACCCAAAGCCAAATTCAAGCCCCGGCGCTATAACCCGCAACCAACCAGGGCATATGGCAAGAGAATGCCCAAAACCCAAGAAGCGCTACATCAAGGACGGGTATATGCCGTTACATCGCGGGATGCCGCCGCGATCGCCCGATGTGGTCACGGGTATGACCGAAACTTTTAAGGTTATAATTACATTGATTGGAGCATGTAGACTAAGTAAAAACGAATCACATGTATCGTACCTATCAATGGCATACCCGCCGCAGTACTTTTTGATTCCGGAGCTACTCATTCATTTATATCTCGTGTCGCTTGGAAAGAAGACCAATTTACCCATCAAAACATTAGACTACAAATTACTTGTACGGTCACCGATGGGATTAGAAGTGGAATTAGAGAAAGGTTATGGGCCATGTCCAGCCTCATTGGCGAGAAAACCTTAGATGCAACTTTAATACAACTTGAGATGGCGGACTTTGACGCCATCTTGGGAATGGACCGGTTAGCTCGGCATTCAACGAAACCTATTATGCGCCGAAAAGAAGCTAACGCTCAAAGACAAAGAAGGAGCAGAATTCAGTTCCGGGAACCAAACTTCCCAGAGACGCAAGCTCATACTCCAAGATTAAAGGCTAAGAAGTGCCTTGAAAAGGGAGCCGCCGGATATCTAGTATCGCTGGTCGACCTAACCAAGGACGCGCCACGAATGGAAGATATTGATGTCGCGGGGATTACCCGGATGTATTTCCGAGGAACTACCCGGATTACCACCCGACCGAGCCACGGAGTTTGTAATAGACCTTCTACCCGGAGCCGCACCAAGATCAAAAGCACCTTATAGAATGGCTCCTACCGAACCCAAGGAATTAAAAAGTGCAATTACAAGAACCGCTGGATAAGGGTTATATTAGACCCAAAGATATCTCCATGGGGGAGCACCGGTGTTGTTCGTAAGAAGAAGGATGGTAGCGCTCGATTATGTATCGACTATCGAGAGTTGAATAAGCCGACAATCAAGAATCGATATCCGCTACCTCGGATCGATGACTTGTTCGATCGCCATGTGGAGCAAAAAGTATTTTCAAAGATCGACCTTCGATCGGGCTATCATCAACCCAAGATTAAAGAAGGTGACATTCAAGACAGCTTTCGGACAAGATACGGACATTATGAATTCTTAGTGATGTCATTCGGATTAACTAATGCACCGGCAACGCTCATGGAACTTATGAACCGAAGCCTTCCACGATATGTTGGACACGCCGGTGATAGTATTTATTGATGACATATTGGTATACTCCAAAGACAAGGAAACCCATGTCAAGAACCTAAACGCAGCCCTACAAATTTAAGGAAAGAGAAGTTATACGCCAAATTTTCAAAGTGCGAGTTTTGGCTAAGTGAAGTCGCCTTTCTAGGCCATGTAGTATCCGCCGAAGGAATCAAAGTGGACCCCAAGAAGATCGAGGCTATCGTGAAAGTGGGAAGCACCAAAGAGCGCTTCGAAATTAGAAGTTTTCCGGGTCTAGCCGGTTATTATCGGAGATTCGTAGAAGACTATTCTCGGATTGCCGTACCTCTCACCGCTTTTGACCAAGAAAGGTGAAAAATTTGTATGGACGGATAAGTGTGAAAAGAGTTTTCAAACACCGAAGACCGGATTGATATCCGCTCCGATTTTGACTATTCCTATCCCGGACGCACGCTTACCTTATATACCGATGCGCCGGGATTGGGATTAGGATGTGTGCTTATGCAAGGAGAGCAAGCGATTGCCTATGCCTCGAGACAATTGAAGGTACATGAGAAAAATTACCCCACTCACGATTTGGAGTTAGCGGCAAGAGTACATGCTGCCAAGATATGGAGACATTACCTATACGGAGAGAAATTCCAAATTAAGTCGGACCATAAAAGTCTTACTTATTTATTTAATCGAAGGAGTTGAATATGAGACAAAGAAGATGGCCGGAACTATTGAAAGACTATGATTGTGATATCCAAAGATCATCCGGGAAAAGCGAACGTAGTAGCGCATGCATTGAGCGGAAAAGCAATGATAAAATCTCAAGGAGAAGTTAGCACGACCGCGGCAATGTGCACTACCGGAATGGTATTCAATCACGGCAACGAGCAAGATGTGATAGACACAACGGATGGATCAGCCAACCAAGGGTTTATTCATCGGTTTTCGAATATGTTCGCGGCATTGAAGATTATACCGGATATAGTGGATGAAGTGAAGACAGCTATCAAAGCAGATCCTTATCCGAGAACAAGACACGAAGATATTGAGAAAGGTAGGACTAACCCCGAGTTCACCTTGGATGACGAGAAGGTACTGAAAATACAAAGGAAGAATATGTGTACCCGAAATGAAAAGTGTAGACATTAGACACCGACTCATGAAAGAAGCCCACACCACCATCTACTCGGTACATCCCGGAAGTACAAAGATGTATCATGACCTAAAGAAATTATACCGGTGGAGGGGAATGAAAGCAGGTGTAGCTAAATTCGTGTCTCAATGCCTAAATTGTCGAAAAGTAAAGGCCGAACGACAAAGACCCGCAGGACTATTGCAGCCGCACCGGAACCAAGATGGAAATGGGACCGCATCACTATGGACTTCGCCACGGGACTACCATTGACTCCTCGAGTAGTAGACGCAGCTTTGGGTGATTGTAGACCGCCCGACAAAGACAGCTCGCTTTCATACCTATACGACCTCAAGATACACCGGAAAGGTTAGCAAAGCTGTATGTGGATAACATTGTTCGCTTACACGGTGTACCGTAAAGCATTGTGTCGGATAGAGATCCACGATTTACTTCTAAATTTTGGGAAGGATTGCAAAAGGCTATGGGTACAACGCTGAAGTTCAAGACGCATTCCACCCACGCACGCATGGACAAATGAGCGCACAATTCAGATTCTAGAAGATATGCTACGAGCATGTGTAATTGATTTCAAGGGATCATGGGATGAAAGGTTACCATTGATCGAGTTCGCTTATAACAATAGCTATCGCTACTATACGTATGTCACCTTATGAAGCACTCGTATGGCGTAAAGTGTCGAACTCCTTTGTTCTGGAATGAAGTTGGAGAACGTAGTATTGTTGGACCGGAATTCGTTGAAGAGACTTGTCGAGTGGTCGACATTATCAAGGAAAGAGTGAGAACCGCTCGTAACCGCCGAAGCAATATGCGCGATACTCGACGAAGAGATCTAGAGTTCGCCGTAGGTGATAAAGTATTTCTGAAGGTATCGCCTATGCGAGGATTGAAGAGGTTCGGATAGAAAGGAAAACTAAGTCCAAGATATGTCGGGCCATATGAAATTCGGGCTAAGCGTGGAAAAGTAGCTTATCGCTTAGCACTACCACCGCCTATGTCAAGCGCGCATGACGTATTTCACATTTCCTTATCGAAGAAGTATGTCAAAGACCCAACGCATGTTTTGACAAAGGGATTTGCCGGAGTTGACCGATGATTTGACATTTGAAGTGAGATATCTACTATGTTAAGGTCACATGGAAAAGTAGAGACATGGAAGAAGCTACATGGGAAGAAGAAAATGCTATGCGGAAGCAATACCCTCACTTATTTGATTCAGAAGGTACGTCCAATTTCGAGGACGAAATTTTTATAAGTTGGGGGGAGTTGTAAGACCCGTGTCAAACTAACCCGGTCTTACCACCTTGAACCAGGTTCACCCATCATGGTCGAGGCAAATGGACCAAGGGCGTGAAGGAGAGCGAGATCCCAGGTATCAAATCGACCCAAAAATACTTAAAATAGAGGAAGGGTCGCATACCCAGCTAAACAGGGTCGACCCTCCCAAATCGGAAACTCGGACCCTTAAAATTTGGGAGAGGGTCGGACAGGCGACCACGTGGTCGACGGGATCATCGACCCTCTCATCGACCCTCACTTGTCGCCGAAACTGAAATTAGGAAATTTCCTAATTTTTGATTGGGATTCTTTCCAAATCTCAATGGGACTATTATAGGACATTCCTACTCTATTTAAAGGACGCCCCTAAGCCACTTTCACTCCTTTCACAACCCTAATTGAATTGAGAGAAAGAGAGAAGAAGGAAAAGAGGAAGAAAAGAGGCAAGGAAGAAGACTTAGCAAAAAGGAGAAGAATTTCCAGAGAAAAGTAATCTTCTCATGTATGGATACTAATTCCATGAGTTTCTACAGACCTTAGGTTAGATATGGTTGAGTGTAGGATTTCGGAGAAACCCAAACCATCCATCCATGGTTAGGTTTTCATGGAAAACCCTAGGATAATGCATGAAAGCCATCTAGGAGGATGAATCATGGTTTCAGACCATGGAATGAATGTTTAATGGAATGTGGAAGCAAGCCATAGGACCCCAAACACGAAGAATGAATTAAAAAGTGGAAATTGGACCGGAGTGCACCGAGGGGTCGCACACGTGGTCGATAGACCCATCGACCCTAGGCACCCCGACCATCGACCCTCAAGATTCGGGAAGTTCGGACAGGGGGTAGGGTCGATAGACCCATCGACCCTATGTATCCCGAGCATCGACCCTCCGATCGACCCCCTCGCTAACAACGATGGTTTTTAAATTCGGAATTAATTCTAATTAAATTCTATCGACTTTGTTAGGTTTGCTAGCATTATAATAACACTGTAGAGGTGATTTTAAAGCTTGGAAAAGTATCTTATAGCAAACTAAGGTGAGGAACCTTAACTCCAAACTAAATCGGTTAATAATAAACTGTTTTCTAATTCTTGAGTCCTATGCCATGTTTGATTCTATGCAAATATGTTTGTAATGTGCATACAACGATGCCATCCAATATTTCTATTACTTGTTCATGCATATTTACTTTATTGTTTATAACATGATGATGATGATGATGATAGGAATAGGCATGTGCTTGTATGTGTGTGGTTGATGTACTTGATGCGAGCGAGTATCGTGGGAGGTGTGATGAGAACGCCAATAAACGTTAACCTTTGGCGGGTCTCAAGACTTTAGCTCTATCTCTAACTCAAGTCTTGTGCATTGACATCGTCGGATCGCCATTACCTTAGCGGAACTATTGTGTCGTAGGGTATCGGGGAGGTGGTCTCGGTCCTTGTAGTCTCGACTCTACCGGGGGCCTTAGCTCTATCTCTATGGACATTCCGAGGGATGCTCGGGGTGAGGCCTTGGATACACTGTTTGGCATTAGGATTGGTTAGTAGCGAGCCCGGCTTGCAAGCCCTCGCTAACGGGGGCTTACGTGTTGGTATAGCATTATATAGCAATAAACGTTAACCTTTGTTGTATAATGTTATGGTAGGGTGGATGGGGACGACGATAAACGTTAACCTTCGGGCGGACTTCCACACCCCGTATAGAGGCGGTGTCAATAAACGTTAACCTTTGACCACCCAACCTTTCTATTGCGCATTGCAAACTATAAACCGGACCAAAGAGATAAATGAATGTGCATGCATATGTAATGTTGCATTGTTTTGGCTACTCACTGAGCCGTGTTGTGTGCTCACCCCTCGACGTCGAATATTTTTAGTTGATGATGCAGGTTACACAGTTGAAGACTATATGAATGCTTCTACGTACGGGACGGTAGCAGCAATGGAAGCTGGAGCTGAAGATGATATACACGACTTGCGAGTGCAACTCGTGTGTATTTGACTAGATATTTTTATAGGTTTCTTTATTGGATTTATAAGACATGTATTTGGTACTTAAATATTTATGTCTCAGTTAAACACAGAATAAATTGCTATTATTTATGGATATCATTTTAGTTCTCGGTTCATTTATTTATAAGACTTCCGCTATTGTGTATTTACTCGATAGGGAAAAAAAAAATAATTTTTAAATGTGGAATTGGGGTGTGACACATCCGACCCTATGTGATCCTGAGTATCGACCCTCAGGGTTCTGGAAGTTCAGATTTGGGGAGGGTCGCACCTAGGGTCGATCATGACTCCGACCCTACCTCCGACCCTCGTTCGGGAATGGTTTTTAAATTCAGAATTAATTCTAATTAAATTTTATCGACTTTGTTAGGTCTTCTAGCAATATAATAACATTATAAAGGTGATTCTAAAGCTTGGAAGAGTATCTATTAGCAAGCTAAGGTGAGGAAACGAAATTCTAAACTAATTGGTTAATAACAAACTGTTTTCTCTTTTCTTGAGTCCAATGCCATGTTTGATTCTATGCGACTATGCTTGAAATGTGCATACAACATGTCATCAATATTTCTATTACTTGTTCATGCATATTTACTTTATTGTCTATAACATGATGATGATGATGATGATGAAAGGAATAGGCATGTGATTGTATGTGTGTGGTTGATGTACTTGATGCGAGCGAGTATCAGGGGAGGTGTGATGAGAACGTCAATAAACGTTAACCTTTGGCGGGTCTCAGCATCTTAGCTCTATCTCTAACTCAAGTCTTGTACATTAGCATCGTCGTATCGCCATTACCTTAGCAGAACTATTATGTCGTAGAGTATCAGGGGAGGTGGTCTCGGTCCTTGTAGTCTCTGACTCTACCGGGGGGCTTTAGCTCTATCTCTATGGACATTCTGAGGGATGCTGGGGTGAGGCCTTGGATAAACTATTTGGCATTAGGATTGGTTAGTTGCAAGCCCAGTTTGCAAGCCCTCGCCAGCAGGGTCTTACGTGTTGGTATAGCACTATACAACAATAAACGTTAACCTTTGTTGTATAATGTTCATGATTAGGGTGGATGGGGATGACAATAAATGTTAACCTTTGGGCGGACTTCCACACCCTGTGTATAGAGGCAGGGTCAATAAACGTTAACCTTTGACCACCCAACCTTTCTATTGCGCATAGTAAACTATAAACCAGACCAAAGATATGAATTGATTGCATCCATATGTACTGTTGCATTGTTTTGTTTGCTCCCTGAGCCATGATGTGTGCTCACCCCTCGACGTCGAATATTTTTAGTTGATGATGCAGGTTATACCGTTAAAGATTATGTAAACGCTCCAGCGTACGGAAACGTAGCGGCGA
Source organism: Protea cynaroides (assembly GCA_028583415.1). Classification (NCBI taxonomy): domain Eukaryota; kingdom Viridiplantae; phylum Streptophyta; class Magnoliopsida; order Proteales; family Proteaceae; genus Protea; species Protea cynaroides. The sequence goes on along the minus strand of CM053275.1, from coordinate 53,310,965 downwards.
TGGAAGTTAAAGCTGAAGTGGATACACATGCCTCCTCTTGCGAGTGCAACTCATGTGTATTTGATTAGATTTTTTCTTAGTTTTCTTACTTGGATTATTATGGACATGTATTTGATATTTATTTATGTCTCAGTTGATACAGAATAATTTGTTATTTAAATATTAATATCACAGTAGATTCTCAGTTCATTTTATTATAAGACTTCCGCTATTATATATTTACTCTGATTATGAATGTGGATGTATGGAGTTTAGATAACACGGATACAGCCTACTCGAGATCCTGGTTGAACCATTGGTTTGTTAGCCGTTCATCACACCATTCTGAATAGTACGGAATTGGGGTGGGACACACACATTCCACAGTAATAATCAGTGGTAATAAACAAATAAGCGAAAGTCTTACAAATAATGAATTGAGAGTCTAACAATGATAAATAAGTATTTAATCCAATTATCTCCAAACCACAAGACATAAAAATAAATAATCAGTTACATATCTGATGTTCAAATTATAACTAAACTTAAGCAAAAACACATTGGTTGCACTCGCATGATGAATCATGTGCATCTTCTACAACTTCTACGTCCATCGCAGCAACGTATCCATACGTCGGTGCATTCATATATTCTTCAACAGTGGGACCTACATCATCAACTAAAAATATTCGACGTCGAAAGGGTGAGCACACATCACGGCTCAGTGAGCAAACAAAACAATGTAACAAACATATGCATGCATTCAATTCATATCTTTGGTCTGATTTTTAAGTTTGCAATGTGCTATAGAAAGGTTGGTGGCCCCCGCACCTCTATACACGAGTGTGTGAATCCACCCAATTGATCAAATACCATTGTCGTCCCACATGCACTCACCATGGAATAGAGATAGAGCTAAAGTGTTCGGATCACACATCGCCAACACTTCCCCTGATGCCCTACCCATACCAATACGTAAGCCCCTACTGGCGAGGGCTTGCAAACTGGGCTCACAACTAACCAATCCTAATGCCATATAATGTATCCAAGGTCTCACCCCAGTATCCATCAATACGTCCATAGAGATAGAGCTAAGGCCCCCCGACAGAGTCGAAGACTACACGGTCCGAGACCACCTCCCCTGATGCCCTACAACGTAATAGTTCTGCTAAGGTAAGGTCGATACGACGATGTCAGTGGGCAAGACTTGAGTAGAGATAGAGCTAGAGTCTAGTGACGAGGTCAAAGACCACCATGCCACGTCCTCCCCCTGATGCTCCACTCGCATCCAACACACCAACCATACACATACATTCACATGCATATTCCTAGCATCGTCATCATCATGTTATAAATAAATAGAATTAAATATGCATAATAGTAATAGCAGAAATATTGGATGACATGTGAGATGCACATTACAAGCATACAAGCATGGAATCAATTATGGGTTTGGACTCAATAAAAATAAATAGTTTATTATTATCCAATTACTTTAGGTCTTGTTCCCTCACCTGTTAGCAAATCTCGATCTCCTTTCAAGCCTTGAAATTCTCTTTCAATCAATTTAACAACCTAAAAGTTATGTGAATTTAAGTTAGGATTCATATGTAACATGTTATAGTAGTCAAAAATTGAAATAGAGCATTGATAGGTGTCTGATTGGTCCTATGGTCTCATACTATATCGACCTTACAGCCTACGGTCAATACCTTACGGTCTATGCGACCGTAGCTGCGACCATATGATTCCTGAATCTTTCCGAATGCCTATGGTTGATCCTCTGATCAGGCTGATCATGCTATGGTCGACCGTAGCTGCGACCTTGAGATTTTTGGTCACAGACTACATGCAATTCGAGTTCTTCCTGGGTCAATTCCTCTATTCTTCAATTGCATTTGTCCTAAGGTCATCCCATGGCCATCATTAGCGATTTCTTATCAACCCTAACCATCAAACTCATCCCCCATGGTTATCCTTGGAAATTACTCAAGGAATCACATGGATCCTGATAGGTTGACATCCCCAATCCTTCATAGAATCCTTAGTCCATAGAATTAACATATTTAGAGATTAGGTTCATACCTTTGCCTATGATAGAGAGCCAATCTCTTCTCAGCAAATCCTCTTCTTAGCCTTTTCTTCTTCTCCTTCTCTTCCTTCTCTTTCTCTAGGGTTTACTAATGTTCTAAAAGAGTGAAAAAGGGCTAAGGGATATCCTTTATATAGAGGAAAACTCTCCATATAGAGTCCTCTTTCAATTTAGAAAGCAATCTCTTAGTTTAGGAAAGTTTCCAAAACTCGGAGTCTGATCTGGGGTCTCAAGATCGATGGCTACGGTCGTAGAACCCATCGACCGTAGGGTCGAAATCATCAACCATGGGGTTCATGGTCTGAGATTTTTGTTTCCTTCCTATTGGTCGACCATACCTACCCAGGTATTCGACCATAGGTATGTTTTCAGTGTTTTTAACTCGATTCTCATACCTGGTTTGTGATCCATCTTTAAACGATTGGTCCACTTGGTCTAGAAATGATGGGAAGACTTGGCACGACACGGTTAGACCGGGTTAGTGGAGTGCGGGTCTTACAGGATGACTCCAGGGGATGCACCATTCGAAATTACCCGCCAGCTGACACTTATGGTTTTTCCACCTAAGTCTGAGCTGGAGGATTGAGTCGGCTTGTCAAGCATCCGGCTTTATATCCAGATGTGCACCTATCATAATAGAAGGCTTCTAGAGAGCAATGCGGAGGCTCTGTTGGATGGTGTTCCCTCTGGCTTTGCCTCTGGCTTACACATAAGCCTATCCAGACCCTAAATTCGCCCATGGAATAACCGAAGGTTGCTACCCGGAGGGTCATGCCTCCGGATATAGTGCCTCCGGCTATGAACCACCGGTTTAACACTTACTGGTATAAGGTGATACTCACAGAGAGTGAAGCAGAGGCTTTGGGGGATGATTTGTCTACCGGTATAGCCTTCGGCTCAACTCAACCAATAATTTGGTTAAGTACGCGGTCTGGCAGAGGATGGGGCCTCACTAGCCCCTCCGCCAGCCAGACTATACTTGGTCAAGGCTAAGACACCCGAAGGCAGAGGTAATACCTAGCCTTCGGCACAGTCCATCGGTTCAATTCCAAAAACCAGACTGAAACTAGGGATGTGGTTCCATATGGGGAGCTTTGGCTCCCCAACACTCCCATACATCTTTTAGTTGGTGGTAATCACTTTCCCACCATTCCTACACTAAATGGGAGTCATTAGGACTCCAACAATCCACCATTTACGATGCTTGGGTGAAAACCTAACTCCTAGGTCAAATCTTGGCCTCCCTTAATGGTGGCCAAGTCCCACAATTAAACGTGGTTAATCAACAATACCAACACCAAGGAGAAGTGTGAATCACATACCTAGAGTGATGGAGCACCTTTTAGAGCTTCAAGTGTACTTCAAGAGTCTTCTCCAAACCACCCACTCACCTTCTATGATTTCAATAAGAGGAGTAAATGAGGGGTGGGTCAATATTTATAGACCCGAGGAGAGAGAAGGTGTCCTTTACGCATCCAGCCAGTGGATAGGATCCGGGTAGGAATCCAGTCAAATGGGGATTCTGGGTGCGGGTCTTATAGTACAACCTCATACGTTTCGCTTATTAAGCTGTACACCCCTCGTACATTTCTCTTATTAAGCCGTACACCCCTCGTACATTTCGTTTGTTAAGCAATATACCCCTCGTACGTTTTGCTTGTATAAGCAATATATTTCCCCTCAATTAGATCAAACCATCCATACGTTTTACTTGTTTAAGCCGTACATTCCTTGGTCTATTTAGGCTACTCATATCCATACCTATTACCCATATCCACATCCACATCCACATCCATATCCATATATATATCCACATCTATCCACAATCCACATCCACTATCCATCTTCCGACCCCGATGATTCAACCCAATAACAAACTATATTGTACTTAATTTCTAGGACCATTAGAATACATAGGCAATTTGGAAGAATCTCCATGTACGGTACTCTTAGTCCATATGGACTATCTAGATTCAATCTTATATGTTCATCAAGAATAAATCTCAATTTGAATATTGAATCTAATAAAGCTCAAGCATAAATCACATCCATAAACTTTAATAAACAATCTATTCGAATTACGTCATGGACTTGATTTCCAAGAAGGAATACGTTAGCAGTTTGATATGGACGTCTCAGATTCAGTCCATCACCGAACTATTTTTGATTTGGTTCACTGTACATTATTGGTTTATTTATTTTCAGAACATGCTTGGTTGAACCCTAGGTTAGAAGGACTTAGTAATTTGGCATAGGATCCCCCATAAGCACTAGTCATCCATTGACCATGAACAATCAAAACCATAGAATTTAATGAAAGTAGATCATATAGGAGGTTGATTTTCGGATCAGGCAGCTTTAGGTGCCTAACACCTTTCCAAACTGTACTTTGAACACTTACCAATTCTCTGATAGACCAAAACTGATATATTGGCTCATGAGCCAATAGGGGTCCGTTTGATAACACTCCCATCTCCTACTTCTTAGCTCCGGAGCCAATCCGGAGTAGAATGCTGATTGATAACTCCGGTTCAATATTTGACTCCGACAGAGTGAACCGGTGAGAAAACATCTCTCGGAGATGAAAAAATGGAGTAAAAATTTGTAGCTTCTTCACTCCGGGAGTTGTTTGATGGGAGATACTTGAGGGAGTCTCTCCAAGTAACTCCCGATAAAACACGATTGCAGAGAGGGATATATTTGTTGGGAGATTTTGCTGGAATGGTGCTGCAGTGGGAGACCTGGTAAGCCTCTTCTTCCCTTCTCCTTCTTCCCCTCTCCTTCTTCCCCTGTTCTTCCATTCTCCTTCTTCCCGCCTCCTTCCTCCCGTCTCCTTCCTGTCTCCTTCCCATCTCCTTCTTCCCGCCTCATTCCTCCCGTCTCCTTCCTGTCTCCTTCCCATCTCTTTCTTCCCCTCTCCTTCTTCCCCTCTTCTTCTTTTTCTCCTTCTTTCCTTCCCATTCTGTTCCTTCGACTGGTGTGCCTTTGACGGGATTGCGGAGAATGCGGACTGGTGAGCAATCTTCTTCCCTTCTCCTTCTTCTCATCTTCCCGTCTCCGTCTCCCTTCTTCTTCTCGGCTCCTTCTTCCCTTCTTCTTCCCTTTTCTCTTGTCATTTCACCAACTGTTACCAAACTCCGCACCTTCTCATCTCCTTCTCCTTTTTCCCTTCTCCCTTTTCCCTTCCCTCCATTCCGTTCTTTCGTAAGGTTCCTTACGAAACCCTAATTTGGGGCAATCCATGGATTGGGGTTTCATTTTTATTCTCTACCACATAGTCATCATTTACGAAACCCTTTTTTATTTTTTATTTTTTATTTTTTAATGTCTGCTATGGTGGTTGAATGTCGTTTTTACTAACTAATTTCCTTTACTGCGGGATGTGTAGCTTCGGATCTCAATTTTAGAGACAACAGATCAACGCTACTGTGTAGCTTTGGTGCTGCTACTTCTTCAATTTCGTGAGTACTTTTTTTCAATTTTTTTTTATGTTGGATCCCTTTTGTAGAAAATCCCCTCTGATTTCTGTTATAAAAACTTGGTCAGCCTGAGCTTGGACCTATTGAGGTGTTGATACTTTGCAGCTCCTTGATTTCATTTTTATAATGATCCATTATTTATAGTGGTGAAGAGCTCTGTAGGACTTGTATTAGCATTAGGACAGTGATGCTTGGGCACAATCATGCCCTGACCTTGGCAGCTCAGGAAACTCTAGTCAAGTTGGTAATATCGAGGAGCAAGATGTGAAACAAACTCCTTTGGGGGGGTTAAGAAAACCTTCACTGTGGGATTTATTGGTTTTGTTTGTTTTGCAATCAAAATAGTTAGTTATTGGAAGCACTGCCCTCCTCTTCTTCTATAGTATACTCTTTTTTCTTTTTCTTTTTTCTGTCTTATTTTATGAAGTTTGTGTTGATGAGCATTGCAAGCGTGCCCTTTGGATGACCTAGTATTGGAAACCCACTACTTTGGGTTCAACGAAATGGAGGGTGGATGGGTTGGGTCTTTCACTCTGTTTCTAGTCAATCTGGTTTTGTAGAATAAACAGATTTGGGTTACTGGGCTACACATGCATGTGAAATGACATTTTCTTTTACTATGAATATTACAACAGTTAAAAGCAGAGAACCCCATTTAGGTTATCTCTTGGTGAAGACAGAAATCAATAATTTTACTATTGTTTAGAGCATTCATTGGGTTCAGTATGTCTAACATGGTTATTACAATGAACATTTGGCTCCATCCCCTGTATATAAAATTGATTTTATAGTTAAGACTCCCCAATTTTAAGATTAGTTGTACGTATTACTAGTGGATTCTAGGCTTTTATTTACTCTCCTCATTTGTTTTGCTGAATTCTGGTGATTCAGTAGACTGCTTTCGGTTTTGTTACTATGGCAAAATCCAGTATTCGGAGAACATTTGGGGAACCCGTTTAGCATTTATTTGTAGCGCATGGCCAACATTCTGTGGTTTGGACTCACATGGTTTTTCAGTTCCCCTTCTGGTCTGCCATGCAGTATATGGTTCGTAATTCATAAACATGAAACCTGTCCATATGTGGTGGGACAATATAGGTCAGCGTCCCTACGTAAATGACCAAATTATCTGTGGTATAATACGGAGTTACTTATCCATTTATTTATTTTTGCTGTTGGTTTGTAACGAGGGAAGAATATGATACCAATAAGGAGCTGCATTGAAAAGAAACCAGTTAGGGACACAGATTGTAGTATGAACTGTAATGATTGATCCTGCAATGAAGATCTTATCTTCTTGAGATTCCCCCTGGAGCTGGAAGAGGTTCAGGCTCCATCTCCTTTTTTATTTTATTTTTTGGCTTAACTATAATGCTTTAGTTCATGTTTGTGATGGAGTTATCTGTGTGGAAATTCTTATGTAAAGCAGCTCTATTGGGATTTGTTTGTCCTTTGGCCACAACTAGCTTATGGCATTTGTTCTTGCAAGGTGGGAATGGACCTGGAGATACAGGACTAGTTCTTCCAACAACAGATGCTAAGCCTAGACTGAATTGGACACCAGAGCTCCATGAGTGCTTCATAGAAGCAGTCAATCAGCTCGGAGGAGCAGATAGTGAGTATATACAGCTCAACTAGATTTAAGGAATATCAGAGAAACAATTTTTTTTTTTTTTTGGGGTAAGTGAATATCAGAGACAATGTCCTGCAAAAGATTTGCTAATTCATGCCTTCTTTTTGCAGGGCTAGACCAAACAGTAATGAAGCTCATGTGAATTCCAGGGCTTACCACGTACCACCTAAAAATCCATCTTCAGGTGCATTGCCAAAGCTTGCGAAATGTGATTTCGATCTTTGAGATATTTTACAGAGAACTAAATCATCTTTTGGCTTGCAGAAATACAGACTCAGTAAGAATCTTCATGGACAAACTAATATGGGGACCAGCAAGATCAGTAAGACAATGTCATAAAGTTCTCTTCTACTTCTATAAATACCAGAAGCAATCTAGGAACTGCAAGATTAACTTACTGAGAATAGGTTGCATGGCAGCAGCGGCAAGAGAGAGAGTATCCGGAGCAACTGGAGTGCTCATGAGCAATACAAACCTCAGTTCCCAAACAATCAAGTGAGAGCGTGAAACAACTTATTATTCCCCCATTATTTATCCTTTAGAATGTTTGGGTTTTGTTTTGACTGGGGAGGTGGGGGGGCATTTGTACGTGTGTATCCCTTAAATAGACTTTAACTAACATATGATTTCACATATCAGAAGCCTGCAGATAAGTGAAGCAATACAAACGCAAATTGAAGTGCAGAAAAGACTACATGAGCAGCTTGAGGTATACTATTCAAAAATCCTGAGACCTTGACGAATTCTAAAAACAATACATTTTGGATGGCTTTTCCAACTCAGCTAAAATAATACAAGAGGAAGATCAAAATCTACCAACTTCTCTGACTCCCCAACTCTGAAACTAACTCCTCGTGATAAAACAAATGCAGAAAAAGAATCACGAGCATTTTAAATTGTGTCTTTTTTAATAAGATCCAGCTTTATAATTTTTAACACTTTGCTCAGTGAGAAGCCATCATAGCTACAGTTCTTGGTCAAGAATGTTAATTATATTACAGCTTTGAAATAACTTGGTTACTTATTTAAACATTTCTTTTAAGGCCCAGAGAAGGAAATTGACATTGAATTTTGCTAATACAATCACAAATTAAATTTCACAATTTTCCTATTAAAGACTAGAGTCCATTTGTTCCTGCTCTTTGCATTATAAAGTTGGTCCAGCATTATTTTTTTGTCCACACTCAACATAATGTTGTTCTGGACTGAACCAGGTGCAGCGGCACTTACAGCTCCGCATTGAAGCCCAGCAGGGTAAATACCTACAATCGGTGCTGGAGAAAGCCCAGGAGACACTTGTCTAACAGCACTGGACCTAAATGCTCATGATGAAAATGATGCATCCTCAAGCTGCAAACAGTTCAACTTAAATGATTCAGCTGGAGCTGAATGGCCATACTGCAGTTAAATGTGATAGTTAAATCTGAAGATAACTCCTTGTTTCCTTTTTTGTTTTCTATATCAGTTGATAAAATTTTGAAACTCTAGATGCTAAACCAGTGCTCTCTCAGTTCAGCAATCAAAACTAATCAGGGCAAAAGAAATGTGTTCTATGGCCTCGGAAAGGGTTGATTGAGAAAAAAAAGACAATTCTTCATGGTAAGATGCAAACAACTAATACAACTTAAATAGAATATATGGTAAAAATGAAAATTAGGCCAAGGAAGATAGCACAATGTTGTGAGCAACTCAATAAGTACTTTCCCAGATATCATTAAGAACTTTTTTTCCAGGATTATTAAAAGTTCAGTAGTACTCAAATTGAAAGTACTGGATAACTCTAAGATTGCAAGTATTTACATCTTCAATCTGCAAAGTGAATGTCTAATACCCAAAATACAGAGCTCCTGACCAATCTACTGTTTACAACACACAATATAGATGGAAATAAGGAATATATTCCTAGGCAAGTGATTTCAGATTATCAGGCATTTTTTGTGAACATATTGGGGCAATTGATGGCGTACATATTGATGCTTCTGTTCCAGTGGGTTTACAAGTACTATATAGGAATAGGAAGCAGGGACTATCACAAAATATGATGTGTGTTTGTGATTGCAATATGAAATTTACCTATGTATATGCTGGGTGGGAAGGAAGCACAAATGATTGCCGGGTATTCAACTATGCGAGACAAGATACAAATTTGATATTCCTCATCCTCCGGTAGGTACTTATAAAGAAAGTTTCATTTAAAGTTGTTATATTTTGGTGATTATTATCTAATTATGATAATCTGTACTGTGGGAAAATATTACGTTGTTGATTCTGGATACCCGACTCTTCGTGGTTATTTGACGCCATTTAAAGGGGATAGATATCACTTACGTGATTATCGGGGAACCGGCCGTCAACCTCGAACCGCAAAGGAATTGTTCAATCATAGGCATTCTTCCTTGAGGAATGTTATTGAACGAGCATTTGGGGTTTTGAAGGCTAGGTTCGAATTTTGAAGTTAATGCCATCATATCCCCTGAATATTCAAAGTGTCATTGTTGTTGTCTGCTGTGCGCTACATAACTACATCAAAGGTGAACAAATGACCGACGCAACATTTAATGAATTGGGTGATTTTGATGTCATTGTACCTGATCAAGATAATGATCATGTAATATTGCCGGGTGATGTTGTGGTTGAAAGAGAACGATAATTTGCATAGCACAAGACCTGAGATGAATGCACTGAGAGTGCATATTGCTAATCAATTAGCTAGACGTCATCATTTACCACATATATGATGTGTTACCCCTTAAAATATGGTTAACTCAGGATTGTGTTATGTTTATTTTTATCAAAATACAATTTTTACTTTTTAGTATGATGTAATTCAATATTTTACACATATTTTTAATTGCTATGTCATTAATTGAATAACTCTGAAATTATGCGCTTAATTTTGTAAACATTATAAAATTTAAATTTACAATTATATATATTCTAACTTAGGCTTTTAATTGAATGCTTGAATTGTAATTTAAAAAAATAAAAATAAATAACTTTCAGATTATTGTTTATCAATGAGATTCTTCTCTCAAACAGCTCTGGATTCAATTCAGAGTAAATTTTATCAAACAGCATTCTACTCCCAATCAGCTCTGGAATTCATTCTGGAGCAGCGTTATCAATCAGCATTCTACTCCAAAAATTCTGACTCCAGAGAAGAAGTAGAAAATGACTCCGGACCAGAAGTAGCTCCATGGGAGCTGGAGTGTTATCAAACGGACCCTAGAAGTCTTATCTTATGAAACTACATTTGAGGTTCTAGACCATAATCTAGGTGCCGACTCCAAATCTTTGCCGTCCATCGGAGTTGGTGGACAAGATCAAAGGCGAAAGCCAATGATCCACATTTTTCTTAGAAAAACTTAAAAGCGTTGAAGATTTCCTCCATTTTCCTCACAAATAGCATCCAATTTTCTACAGCCAGGATTGTGAATGTAATTCATAAACAATTGCTCATGTGATCCATATAAAGCCATATTAAATATGAATGAATTAAATATTAATATTTTAATTTCTGAAAAAGCATTATTATTATGAGCTATATATATATATACCCTGTCTCGGTTCGGGGCGAATAAGATGGATTCAGGTTTGTCAGACTAAACATGCAGACTAAACCTGCAACCTGCAGCCCTAATTAGCTTAGGTTTTTTTTAACTGGTTCATTAAAACAAAAAACGCAAAACACAAACCCGCAAACACATACAACACATAATACAAGTTCTTTAACAAGGAAAGAAAGAGTTCGGATCATCAGCACATATATATATATATATATATATATATATATATATATATATATATATATTTGGGATCCCATCACCTTCTAGAATATGAGATCTACTGAATATAAAAAGTGATGAAATTCCAAAGAAAACACAGGTACATACAAATGAAATATTCCCCGAAAGAACTTCCACCTAAAGTTCTAGCGTCTATTTCTACCTAGCGGCTTTTCTATTAAGAATTTATTAAAAAGGCTGTGAGAAGTTCGAGCGAGCACTATGCCATAAACCAAAATAGTTAATACAACACTAATTGGAAAACTTGCAAGGATTACTATTACTCTCTCTCTCTCTCTCTCTCTCTGGTTGTAATTGGTCTTGTTGAGATCAGTAGTGCTTTTCAGTTGATTGGCGATGGCCGAGAGTAACGATTCGGATTTCGTCTCTGTGGAATCCTGCAATGGCTTCCATACGAAGCTGGGGAGTTCGTTGGGTGAAGAAATTGTGGAATGTGAAGTGAAGCAAGAAACTGTCTTTATGCTCGCTGTAGGTGATGTAGAAAATACTGGAAATAAATCGGATTCTTTCTCTAGAGGATCCAGTTTTAAAGGAAATGAGGGCATGACTGTCTCTCTGGTCGAAAAGAAGCAAGAAATTGAGGAAGCAATGTCAGTTTCCATGTATGAATTGGGGTATGGTGCTGAGGGTATGTTTAAAGACTCTTTGTGTTTCTCAGGAAACGGTACTGAAAACCCTGTAAACATAGAGAAAGAAAGCTTCCTTGGAGAGAATGAACTGTTGTTCTTTTCTGAAGTCAAAGAATCCGACAAGAGCGACCACAACATGAAACCGTCTGAAGAAGGGATGTACTCTGTCTTTGAAGATGGAAAGAACGTGTTTGGTGATTTGATCGCTGAACGTCAAAAAGCCATTGAGGTGATTATCAGTACCGTTCAATGTGGGAAGAGCTCGGACAATTTCTTGGGAATGGAAGAACCGCGTCCTCTCGTAGAATCTGAGTTGGGTTCAATGCTTGACGTACAAAGAACATGTCTAGACTGTATTGGTCCAAAGAATGTAGAGGATATTGGTTCTAAGAGTCGTGGAGAAAGCATGGAGGAGATTGATGAAAAACATGTTTCGGTAGAAGTTGAAGCAGGAACTGCTGACACCATTTTAAACAATCTGAATAGATGTATAAAATGCGCTTCCAGGGTCAAAGATATGCAGGAAATGTTGGGAAGTGATGGTGATAACATCAAAGGTTTCAATGGGATGGAGAATCTTGTTGAGAATTCACTGCAGAATGTAGTAAAATTTGAAATTCCTGTCGTGGTGAGATCTTTAATCTATGAAAGTGGAAATGACCATGGAAAGAAGGGAAAAAGAAAACAGATGAATGTGAAGAAAGATGGAAAAGAAGGAAAGAAGGATAAGTGCCCCAAGAGAGGGGCCAAAGGAATAAAGAAGATTTCTGATGCAAATGGGAAGCAGAATATGCTTAGCCTTGTGAGTGAATTCCAAAATATTTGCCTAAAGAGGGGTGATGGATCAAACTTCAGTTACTCAAGGAATGAGTTGGAAGCTCTGAGGTTTGTTAATGTTGAAGGACAGAGAATTATGTGGAATGAAATTTATCATGGGCTGAGGTCTTTCGTGGCTGGGGAGCTTAAGGGCATGGCGGACTCTAAACTTCAGAAAGAAGGAAGTAGGAACGTGGAACATCAGCAAGGCAGTGTGAAGAGGAAAGAGCATTTTGCAGTTTTCAGTAAGTTTTATTTCGTTTTTCTTCACATTTATTTGTTTTAGTCTTTGGTGATGGAGAACTAGTCGATGCCCTTGTGCATTTGATTTATCCTTTTGGTTATCTGAGTACTTTGTGTTTTGAATTTTAATGGGATTGTTTTGTAAACATTGTAGGTTTTGTCGGTATGATAGGGTCTGCGTTTATTTTCATTTTGTTGATCCATGGATCATGTCTTCGAAAGATTATCACCTGTTCAGCATTTGGCTGACAGATTGTGATGCCAGTTGCTATAGATCTGCTGGATTATTTTTTAATATTAAACAGGAATTTGCATGCTTCATCAAAAACAACTTGGTGGTCACGGGTTCGAAACATGGAAACAGCCTCTTCATGTTGTGGGGGTAAGGTTGCATACATTATGCCCCTCTCCAGATCCTGCAGTAGCGGGAGCCTCATGCATTAGGACAGTGTTATTTAACTGACTTCTGTTCATTGGTCACTTTAGTTGTACACCTTGAGGGGGGGGGGGAGGAGGAGAGGACTCTCTGTATGGACTTTGATTGAATACAGTTTTAGTCAATTCTCCTCAGTGGTTTCATTTTAAGGGTAACGGCTTTTGGGTCAAAATATTTGACATCTGATTGGAGTTTCTCTTGACGAGTCCATAATTGATTGATCTCAATCCTCTTGATGTGTTTTTCCTAGATCTGCTAAGGTGTTGCTCATTTATATGTGCTTTCCAGTAATTTGTAGCCTCTTATACATGAGTTTTGTGTCATTCATGTGCTGATAAAGTGAAATTGCTTCTCTAATCTACAAAGCTGTTTTTGAAGTTTCAAATATCTGATTGGTAAGTTTGTTTCAATTTGATATATTTTATTTCCACTGTCCACAGGTGTGATGGCTGCAAAAGGAAAAGGGAACCGCTGTCTGCAAGTCAATGTTCATTAAAAATTGGTTAAACACAAATTAAAAAAGCCAGTATGTGCAATATTCCTACTGAAACCACTAAACTTGGATGCCTGGGCAGATGATAGTTTAAGTGGCATATACCATCTGTATGCAGTCCAGTAATTGAAAATGCTGGAATTAGCTAATGTAGATTTCTGAAGGACAGTCACTTTGGTGATAATTTTTTTTTTTTTTTCTGGTTTAGATTTTTAGTCAGTGCACTTGATACTGATAGTGAGATGATACATTGAAATTGTAAAGATGATACATATTAACAAAATTCATTCTTACAAATGCCTGTCCTTATACTGTAATGAAACTAAGATGGTTTGGTCTCTTCATTAGAATTAGTTGAACATTGTGCATCTTGTCCGGTGTATTCCTCCCACGCCTGGTTCTTCTTTCACTTGAAGGGGTTGAAAACCATTTGTTTGATCATTCAGGTGAAGTGTGTTCCCTTAATCTGGAGAATAATTTCACAGAATTGAATCTCTTGGATCTTTCTTGTGGTGATTATGTTAACAGTAATGATAACTCTTCCATCATTGAACGTGAATGCACTGAAGAATACTGGTAGTGACTATGATGACTTTCAGAGATGTGCCTTTTTAGTTGAAGTTGAACCTGGTATTTACTCTGGGTCCTCACAAGATGGTCTTGAATATCTTAGGCGTGTCAGGTTTCCTTCTAAACCCTTTTGTCACTGCTTTTGTGTTCTTAAATTATGTCAGATCCATATGACTTGACTTTTTTTATTAATTGGAATTTTTTTTTTCATTGTCTTCATGGACCACTAGTTTGAGCCATGTGGGTTACTAAACTTTGTTAATCCAACAATAAGATAGATAAAGCACAAGTTGGATTCTCTAAATGTCATTCATCTAGTGGATTTTTTCCCATGTGTCTTCAGCTGCCAAATCAAAATTGAGTACAACTACACTGTTTCCTGGCATAAATATGTAGGACTGTGTAGATAAACTTGTAGTGATGGCTGTTTAGATAAGCTTATGGTGACAAGCTGTGTAAGAAACTCAACCCCTTTTTGTGACTGTATTTACATTGGAAAAGGTTTTCTGAGTAGACTGCTTAAAAGGTCCTTGCAAGTGCCTGGTTATGTTGAACCTGTGGGTACTGATGACCGTTATAGTTGGATGATAGGGGTATTGTATTGACTGGATTTGCCAAAAGGCAAATTTTATGGTGCAACTCATTTGTGTTAAACCATGTGTTTTATATTTCAAGCACTAAACCATAACCTATTTCGTTGATGTTCCTTTTGTATAATTTTCACTACTTTAATGGAGATTTTATGGTTCCCATCCTACATGATAAACCATTTTGTTGCCAGTTAATTGAAAAATAAATAAATACAGAGAGGTGAAAATTTCCATGTATCCTCTCATCTCTATATTTTGGCACTTTATATGTTCTTAGTTGTTTAACCGAACTCTTTTCACCAAAGCTCTTCTGCAAGTTGATTGTGGGACTCAAGCACTGCAATTTCTCCTTAGGTTGTTGTGCTCCAGCTTTCATTTTTGAGCTTCAAGAAGGGCCTGAGAAACAAAACGTCAACATCACATAATTATGACTTAAAGATGGTTATCACAAAATCCTAGCATTTTAATTCATCTACCCTTGAGGATTTCATTGTTTTTAGTTATATACTTTTTTTAAACCCCACACTTCCTTTCCAAAATCCATCTACCGTTTGAAAATAAAGAACTGCTTTAGGTAACTATTTTGCTTAGATTTCAAACCGAGAGAAGAGCTCCAAGACAAGGTCTTAATGGATTGCCTGCAACATGCCAGGAGCAGCCAGGATCATTGGATCAGTCTGGACCAACCTAGTCCCTTAATCTGTGTTCTAGGGCCCAGGGGTTATGCCTGAATTTAAATTAGATTAAAAAATAAATAAATAAAGAGCCCAGTACAAGCTAAGGAGGGAACTCGGTTAACTGCTTTGAATAACTACCAAAAGCCATTCTTTAAGGATTTGAACTTGACAATATTAAAGAGAATCTACTAACATCTCCATTTTCACTATTGTCGTAATGGGATCCTAGGTCATTTAAGTTTAGGGTTCAGAAATCCGAATAGAACCAGAATCGCAGGAATAGGAACAGGAAACAAGCAAGCACAAAACTCAGATTAACTTAAAAGGAAGCAAGTCTGATGTAGCTAAAATTCAGGTTGAGCACTCAGTTTAAGATTAAACAACCCACAAAATTAGATTAGAATTCAATGGCCAAATTTTTAAATATGAAAGTCTCCTACTGTAAGAACTACCAAGGAACTGAAATCCAGAATGAAATCTGAGTTCGATAACACGGATTAGGGTTTGGTCAAATAAAGATTTGAACTAATGATTAAATAAGGTACTGACTCTTGAACAGTAAACTAAAATTAAAATCAGAGAATCAGATCTGAAAATTGAGATTTTGAACAAACATATTCCAAGTAGGAAACCTATATTCAATTGGAAGTATAGAGCACAAAACCATAAACAGAAGCTGATTTATGTAAACAACTAGGTAATCAATGGATTGAAAACAGCAGGAATTAATCACAGAATGAGTTAATAACAGAACTAGAATGAACCTGGAAATATGAACTGAGATATTCAAGTAGAAAACAGAAGTCCGAGATATTCCAATAGAAACAGAAGTCGCAGGTATTGAAATTTAGATATTTAGGAGGGGACAATCAGAAATCCTCTAAATCCTTGCTAAATCCACATCAATACACTTCTGAATCCACCAGAAGTAAGCACTCTAGAATCCACCGGACCTGGCCTGAGATCCACAGAACCAAGTTACAAACAAAAGCCTTTCTTCATTTATCAAATCGTGTCGGTGGCCATAGGCTTACATCATTTTATAAAAGACTGACAATAGAAAGAAACTAAAACAAACAAGGAAAAAAATAAAAGAAATATACTAGGAAATCCTCCTTTAATCGCAGTCTGATTTGGAGGTTCCCTCAACTGACTAGGGAACTTAATAAAAACAAAAGAAACAACCTACACTAATAAGGAAAGACCAACTATTTGTTCGTTTACCGGTTCGAGGGACTGCTATGAGAAGCAAACCCGAGAGATAATACTCAGCAGTCCCCCATCGATCATATATTATCTTAATCAATCAAATACAAGAAAGTAGGGATCCTGCTTTATAGGAAAACATAAAAAGGAAACCCAATATGCAGACTCCTAAAACTACCCAGAATAGAAGATACCACATGATAGAGGGACTCCCCATTGTCAAGTACACATGAGATATTTGTAACCCCACGGTACAAAGACCCAATATTCAACAAAAATAAACAACTATGGCTGGACTTTTTAGGTTCCCTAATTCAGTGAACTACTATCAAATAAAATAAAGCAATAAAAGAGAATAGCCAACCCCATGATCTGTATGAGCCTTGTCTGATTCTCTGTGAACAGATTTGGTTCATAGCCATGATCTGGTCCAGAAAACTAACCCAAAATGGACCAGGTTGAACCACAGAGTGGTCTCCTTTTCTTTCCTGTGCTGGAATAGCTAGAATTTTGCATCATGTCTTTAACTTCTGTTAAGCCACAGTAGAAGCTGTTCCTTTACTCACTTGCATGTAGCTAATTGTCTGATTTGTTATAATCTAGCTTTGCATTTAGTAAGCAGACCCCAACCTGAGTATCAAGAATAGTAAGCCTACTACAATCTGAGTACGGAAGGAAGCCTACGCATTCTTGATCTGGGGGATGAACAGCCACATGTTAGTGTCCTAGAAATGGATGAAGCGATCAGGGGCTGGAATGAATTTTGATGATTTTTCTCTCCCCCGGACCACCCCCCAAAAAAAAAAAAAAAAAATTCTGATGACTTTGAAACGAAGTAGTTGATACTAACAGCCAGAAACCTGTGATCTTGGTATTTTTAATTTTAGTTTTGTGCCGTGTCTAGCTGGGAAACTGCAAATATCCCAAAAGTGGAACTGGCAAAGCTTGATTAGAGTGATCTTGGCAATGATCAGACAGTTTATATGCCCAAGATTCCAGAAATTGCTAAGTGCTGAGAGACCCCTCTACCAATGAAGCAATGGGAGGATGCTTTCCTTGCTGATTTTTAGGAATTAAGAATGGTAAGTTCTTCAAGCCTTATTTATGTATTCATTTTTTTAAATGCATTTCCTGTAAAGTAAAATGTGGCTTCAAAACCAGAAGAAACAATGGCAGTTCTCTGTAGCAGTGCTTAGGTTATGATAATTCTACATATGGATATGATTGGAAAACCAGGTTTGGGCACACCTGAGTTATGAAAGTTGAGTCATTTGTCTTGAAAACTTGGTCAAGAGTCATTGAAACTTGAATAGACTAAAACAAATGCCTTGAGTAGCTCTGAGTCAAGCCAATTTTTTTATTGAGTTGTCGACTCAGAATGAGTCTATAGAAACTCTTTGAGTTATCGAATGATAGTCAAGGCAGTAGCATATTCCAAAAGAACCATCTAGTATCTTCCTAAACCCCCAATCTTTGATACAAAACCACATTTCCATCTCACTCACTCCCCTTACCAATTTCCATCACTCCATATTTTCCCCCTTCAATACCAGTGGGGGATTAGCAAAACTGGCTGGAATCTTCCACTATTCTCTTGCTTGGGCTCATCTCTTCTCATTATTGTTCTTGTTCTCTTTCTTAGAGTAACCCTTCATTCATGTCAGACTTCAGTGTTTTGGCAGACATCAAGGCATCAAAGTGATCGAGTTTCAACATCTCAACGACCCATTTGTTGGGCAGGCAAGACTTGTCTTCTTTTCCCTGTTCAAAAACCCTTGGCTGATGCTCTATTTCAAACTTTCAGTAAGCTCCATTGTTTGCATTTTTATTTTCCTTTCCTGTCACTAACTTGCCATGGATTCGTGAAAGCATAACTATTTGTCAATCCTTATATCCTGATTTTTCTATTTCAAAGTATGAAATCCTCGTGCTCCTTTTTTCTCTGAATTTTTCTGCACTTCTTCATATTCTCCGATCTTCTATTATTGTTTTATATTGAGTAATTATTTACTCAGTTTGACTCGCCACCGACTCGACCAAGACAATTTTTCAGACAGGGCAAGTTGAGTCACAAAACCTGGTTTTACAACCTTGCATATGGTACAATGTGGCATGCATTCATGGTTCAGAATCCATGCATTGTACAATTCCCCTAGACCAATGATTAATCTTATCAAGATAAACTCATCTCCACTGAAGAAATTTAAATAACTGAGAGGTAATTAATATATGCTTTTAATTGAGTTGCTTGAGAGCAGTAGTTGACTGCTTCCAACCCTGAAGAAACAAATGGAAAACTATGGGAATGGGAAAGAAATGGCTCTTTCCCAGTCAAATTCCAGTTGGCTTCTCTTAAGAAGTGATAACCAAGGAAAATTTCCTCTTGAGCTTATATGGGTCAAAGTGGTGAGGAAAGATATTTACAGCTTAATACTAGAATCAAGTATGGCTTTAAATAGAGCTGATTGGAGAAAAAGGATCCATATAGCCGATTCCATTTAGTTGAGATAAGACTGAGTTGAGTTAAGCTGATATGGGCCAAACGGTCTTACCACAGTGTGTGTGTGAGAGAGAGAGAGGGAAGAAGGGGGGGGGGGTCCTAAGTCCTAACAAGGTCAAATTCTTCATGTGGACTACCTATAAAAACATTGTTCTCACTGTTGATCATTAAATTTCTAAAGGTTACTTGCTTCCAAATGCATGCACATTTTCTCTTGGAGATGCTGAAACAGTTCCACAATTGCTTTATAGCTGCACTTTTTTACTAATTAAGTAGTTGCTTCCAGCTGATTTCCTTTCTTTGGTACAAAGCTGGGTAATCAGCATCTTAGAGAAAGGTAAGAGATGCAGCTGCAGCTCATGACAAGGCTAAGAACAGCCTATGATTTGGGCTGGTTTTTTTTAATTTTTTTATTATTTTTATTTTATATTCTTCTTGTTTTTTGAGCCATGGGATTTAGCTGTTAGATTAGTTCTTTTAATTTCAGGATTGTCTGAAATCTGAATGACATCTCTATAATTGTCTTTCGAACATGACACCTTCTTTAAATTACCCGTTGTCTTATTCCCAAAAGTTTTATAAGTCTAGGGTGAAATAGGCTTTTCACAATCTTTTTAAAAAGTGACTTGCTATTATGTGAGTTATCATTGTCATACACGTTTTTCAAATGGACATGTGAAATGACAAGAATTATCCTCATTAAAACTCTAAAGAATAAATACATTATCGTAAGAGGGCAAAAAATAAGGATCCAAATTATCTGACCTTAGGATGTATCAATAAGAAAATCCCTTTATTTTAAGTTTACTTGTAGGCCCATTATGAGGCCCATATACTTTTAGTTCTTAGCCCATATGATGCAGTCCAAGAGTCAGTCCAAGGACCAGCCGTGAACGTCATCAATGGACCAGCCCAAAGACCAGTCCAGCTAACACTGTTCACGTGAACAGTACCAACAAAATTTTTAGGAAATATTTTGTTTCACTCTTTTGTTATTTCTTTCCTAAAAATTAGTTTAGATTTTATTTCCTAAATTGATTTACTTTATGAGTCAATCTTAGTTATTTCATTGTTTAGGAACTTTCCTATTTTCTATTTTAGAAACTTTCCTATTCTCTATAAAAGAAGTTTCTGTTTCAGTTTTGAAAATCATATGATTTTGTAATCTTTCAAAGTTTATAAATAAGAAGAAAGAAAGTGCTAGTAGTAGAGAGAGTTGGCCAGAGTTTATTATTAAATTCTGGTTGAGTCTCACTAGACTCAACCGGAACTCCTATTTTGTTCATTTTCGTTTTTAGATAATAGTGGTTTTTCAAAAATTCATAATTTCCTCATCCATGGTTGGATCACCTTCAAATTTGGGTATGTTATCAAGCACATCCTAGTACTTCCCCTCTAAGATCGAAGACCTTCTAACGGCTGAATCTCAAGATAAATGAGTTTTTTCATAATTTTATAATTCTGGTTTGTTAAAATACCTATTTGAGACCTACGGGCAAGATTGGTTTTGATCCCACCTGTTAGTCAAGCTCATCTTCTGGAGTATTGTTTCTTATATCCTAAGAATTGAGGATCCCAAATTTTAAAGTATTTTTACAGCTAGATTTGAAGTTGGGAAATTATTTGTTCAATTTCAATTATTCTTGTTTGTTGTTAAACGTTAAATTTGGGTTTGGACTATATGGAGCTACTATAACAAAGAGAGATCTATGAATTGGATGTGTTGAAACCCTCTTTGCCATCAATTTGGCATCAGAGCTTTATAATGGAGGATTCTAATTCTCCTAACCAGTCCAATGACCTCCTTATTTTGGCTTTTCAACAATTGGTTGTGATGAATGCCAAGATTGATCGCATGGGGAGAGAATGAACACCAAGGAGGCTGGACGATGACATCCAACAGCCAATATTGTGCCTAGAAATAATCATAGGGCTCCCTAAAGAGTCCCTAGAGAGGACTATCAAGATCTACCAGATGACGAGTATGATAGGAGACTTCCCCGATTTGAAATTTCACATAAAGGAAAGCTAGACTTAAAAGATTTATATGGTAAACAAGACCCACAAGCCTTTCAAGCCTTTCGTGACTGATTATGTGTATTGGATGATTATTTCCATTGGTTCGATCTTCCCGAACCACAAAAATTAAAATTAGCACGATCTAGATTTTTTGGAGCTGTCCGTGAGTGGTGGAAAGTTAATGAACATATAAGCTCAATGTTCGAGGACGAGAGCCTAGGACTTGGGAAGAGATGAAGTACGAATTGACAAGAGAATACGTACCTGAACATCTCCAAATAAGGCCCTTCTGTCGACAAAGTTACCACCAAGTGGCATGTATAACTGAAGAAAACCTGACACAACCATCTATAAAATTCAGTTCGCAAGTTAGCGAGGGGTTGGAAGCCTAACACTAACACTATTAACGTGAAGGCAGTACCTAAAGTTGCACCATCAATGATAACTCCAATACCTTCAACCATTCTAGGAGCATTAGTAACTAAAGTCAAAGAAAACGAAGAATAGGTTTCACAAATCCATGATGACAAAGGAGAGACCATCATTGATGTTCCTACTCTAGCAATTTGCATTAAAGAGGTTGTAGTTGAAGACCACATCAGTTACAATGTGGATGATTTTACTCAAGTCAGTGAGGTGGGCATATATGATCTTAATCTTTCTTGTGTAGCTCCGTTGACTGATAATGAGAGTCATAGTGATCATGAGGCCATAGACGTTGAGGAAGCGCGTCTGTGGAAGACAAAGAGCTAGATGTAGTGATCCCCATGGACACCCCCTGCACGTTTGAATCTTTCCAAGATATTGAATATATTGATCTTGTGATACGTCCCAATATTTTGAAGAGAATGGACCCAAGGTGACAGATTTTCTTTCAAATTTTCATGCACAACTAAACTTCCAATATCAAGGAAAAATGTATAACAACTCCACTAAAGTCATTCTACATCATTATCGAACTCGTGGACAAGTTCATTTTAAGTGGGGGGAGTTGATGCAGTCCAATAGTCAGTCCAAGGACCAGCCGTGGATGTCATCAATGGACCAACCCAAAGACTAGTCCAGCTAACACTGTTCACGCGGTACTGTTTACGTAAACAGTACCAACATAATTTTTAGGAAATATTTTGTTTCCCTATTTTGTTACTTCTTTCCTGAAAATTAGTTTAGATTTTATTTCCTAAGTTGGTTTACTTTATGAGTTAGTCTTAGTTATTTCATTATTTAGAAATTTTCATATTTTCTGTTTTAGAAACTTTCCTATTCTCTATAAAGGAAGTTTCTATTTCAATTTTGGAAATCTTATGATTTTGTAATCTTTCAAAGTTTATAAATAAGAAGAAATAAAGTGCTGGCAGTAGAGAGAGTTGGCTAGAGTTTATTATTAAATTCTGGTTGAGTTTCACTGGTTGTGAGACTCAACCGAAACTCCTATTTTGTTCATTCCCGTTTTCAGATAATAGTGGTTTTTCAAAAATTGATAACTTCTTCATCCATAGTTGGATCATCTTCAAATTTGGGTATGTTATCAAGCACATCCTAGAGTATTTCTCCTTCAAGTTCAAAGACCTTCCAACGGCTGAATCTCAAAATAAGTGAGTTTTTCCATAATTTTATAATTCTGGTTTGCTAAAATACCTGTTTGAGAGCTACGGGCAAGATTGGTTTCAATCTCACCCGTTGGATCAAACTCATCTTCTAGAGAATTGTTTCTTATATCCTGAGGATCGAGGATCCAAAATTTTGAAGTATTCTTACAGCCATATTTGAAGTTGGGAAATTATTTGTTCAATTTCAATTACTCTTGTTTGTTGTTAAAGGTTAAATTTGGATTTGGACTGTGTAGAGATTCTGTAACAAAGAGGGATTTATGAATTGGATGTGTTGAAACCCTCTTTGTCATTACCATATGTCTAGGATAGTCGTAAGTGGATAGGATTTAAAATTTTTAATTTCTTGTAGGCCCATGTACTTTTAGTTGTTTTATTTCCAGCCCATATGTCTAGGATAGTCGTAAGTGGATTGGATTTAAATTTTTAAATTTCTTTTTAAGTATTTTAAAATTATTTTAGACTAGGATTGTCGTTACGGGTGAAAATTTTGCCCTGATGGCCCGAGCCCGCCCAAAACCACCCTGAACCCGGTCAGGGTTTAACCCGGCCCGTACCTTGATAGGGCCCAATCAGGGTACAGGGTAATTTTTACCCTGTCAAGGTAAGGGCGGGTTAGGGTTGAGGCCTCGGGTAGAGCAAAAAGCCCCATTTGAAAGAGAATGAAAAATAAGGAATTAGTAGGATAAAAATCAGAAATTTGATGTAATAACGACGTAAGTTGACCATAAAGCCCCATTTCTCACCATACAAGTGGGCATGAGAACTTACGTAGGTTTAAACATACCCTACAACCCACATGCAGTAGGAAATTTTAACTGACGATGTCCAATTTGAAGAAATTCAAGAAAAATCGAAAATTTCCACAAATTAGGGCAAAAAGGAAAAAATTCAAATTTCTCGACAACCAACCGATGAAATTCAAAAAATTTTGAAGGCTTTCGTTCCTCGAGACACCAATAACAAAAGCCCCCAATAAAAATCGAATTTTTACGGTTGGAAAAAGTTTAATTTGGAAAATACAAGTTAAAGGTGCAAAAACCTAGAAATAGAAACCTAGAAACAGGTAAAAATGGGAAGACATAGCTGTAGGGATGACGTGGACGTCGAAACCCGGAGTCAAACCGATCAAAAACGGTAGAGTAGCATTGTAGCAACTCAGAGAGGAGAGACGAGTCGAAACGGAGGAGGAATAGTGAGAAATGACCCAAAATCGGATCTTAAAAATCTGATTTTTGGTCCGAGGGTCGGACAATTCGACTAGAACCATCGACCCTCGAATCGACCCTCCCATCGACCCTCGGCTCTCGGGAACCTGACAGAAAACTAAGGGTCGGAACTGAGGGTCGGACACCCATCGACCCTCGCATCGACCCTCGGCTCTCGGGAATCTGATAGAAAATCAAGGGTCAAAACTGAGGGTCGGACACCCATCGACCCTCGCATCGACCCTCGGCTCTCGGGAAGAACAGATCATTCCCAGGGTCGGATACCAAGGGTCGGACATACCATCGACCCTCACCATCGACCCTGCATAGAAAAGACAGTATTTTTTTATAAAATGAGCTAGAATTGGAATTGATTATCGGTTAGCGTGCCTACATGAAATATAAATGACTTCTCACCTATTTTGACAATTTTCAGGCACCACCAATCACCGAAAGGAATCATGTCTGGACGTAGAGTAACCCGACAGACCCGAAATGCAGTCCCACCACTACCACCCGTGGAGGAGACTAGTCAAGAGAATAATTATGCATCGGGTAACCTAGGACCGGCAAACCCTACAAATTTGCCACCTCCACCACCAGAGCTAGCAACAGTGGTAATGAATCTGGCACATCAGTTGCAGCAGATGCAATACGCACAGGCCCAGATGCAGGTTGCCATGGGAATTATGTTTCAAGCCACTCAGGCTGCATCCATGCACACTAGACAAGCCAGTGCAGCACCGGTGGATAACCACCCAGCTCATCAGACACCTCCACAACCTGCTGCACAGATTCCAGTGCAGGTTCCAAAAGCAGCTCAGGGTGATTACCAGTATCCACACCATATGTTTGGGGCAAACCCCCAAAACCAGTTGGACCACTCCCGACTAGTGGAGAGATTTTTGAAGATGAAACCCAGAGAATTCAACGGCAAACCGTCTGATCCGTTATGGCCAGCCCACTGGATAGACGAGATGGAGAGAAATTTCCTCATGATGACTATCACAGAGGAAGAGAAAGTACTATGTGCCACCTTCATGCTCAAGGGCGACGCACATCATTGGTGGAAATCAACGAAGACATATCTACTGACCAAGCACGCCCTACTGACATGGGCTATATATAAAGAAGCCTTCTTTGAGAAATATTTTTCACGGAGCTTCAGAGATTTGATGGAAAAGGAGTTCCCGAGCCTATATCGGGGACGATGAATGTGGACTCATATCACAGGCGCTACGAAGAGCTGCTTTTCTTTGCACCGGCTAGCATGCAAGAAGAAGATACCAAAACCCGTAGGTTCGTCACGGGCCGAGAGGAAGCATCGGGAACATGTTCGGGCTTAGAGAAGAAAATCTATAATGAAGCTGTCCATTGCTCGAGTGATTGAATCGAGCCGAAGGAGAGTTACTTTACTCGACGGAGGCATCAAAGGCCAGCCGAAAATTCCTACAACGGAGGCAATAACAGACGTATAAGCCTTTTCGCCCTCGAATTTTTCTGTGCAACCAAGACTACCCCAACAGCTCAACCTCGGCTAAAGACAAATTCGAGTCCTGAAGTGTTTTAACCGCAACCAACCCGGACATATGGCAAGGGAGTGCCCAAAGCCCAAGAAACAATTCCATCGGGGGACGGGTATATGCTATTACATCCGAGGATGCGGCCGCATCACCCGATGTGGTCACGTATTACTGAAACTTTTAAAGTTATAATTACATTGAATGAGCATGTAGACTAAGTAAAGATAAATCACAGGTATTGTACCTATAAATGGCGTACCCTCCAGAGTACTCTTCGATTCCGGAGCTACTCATTCATTTATATCTGTGTCATTTGGAAAGAAGACAAAATTACCCATCAAAACATTAGATTACAAATTACTTGTACGGTCACCGATGGGGTTAGAGGTGGAACTAGAGAAAGGTTATGGACCATGTCCAGTTCTCATTGGAGAGAAGACTTTAGATGCAACCTTGATACAACTTGAGATGGTAGACTTTGATGTCATCTTGGGAATGGACTAGCTAGCTCGGCATTCTGCAAATCTGTTATGCGCCGAAAAGAAGCTAACGTTCAAAGACAAAGAAGGGGTAGAACTAAGTTTTTCGGGAATCAAACTTCTCCGGAGACGCAAGCTCATACTTTCAGCACTAAAGGCTAAGAAGTGCCTTGAGAAGGGGGCAATCGGGTATCTAGTATCCGTGGTCAACCTAACCAAGGACGTGCCACGAATGGAAGATATTGACGTTGTGCGGGACTATCCTGACGTATTTTCGGAGGAACTACCCGGATTACCACCCGACCGAGCCACAGAGTTTGTGATAGACCTCGTACCTGGAGCTGCACCCATATCAAAAGCACCTTATAGAATGGCTCCTACGAAACTGAAGGAACTGAAGGTGCAACTACAAGAACTACTAGACAAGGGTTATATTTGACCCAGTATATCTCCATGGGGGGCACCGGTGTTGTTCGTAAAGAAGAAGGATGGTAGCGTTCGACTATGCATCGACTATCGGGAGTTGAATAAACTGACAATCAAGAATCGATATCCACTACCTCGGATCGATGACTTGTTCGATCAGTTACAAGGAGCAAGAGTATTTTCTAAGATCGATCTTCGATCAGGCCTATTATCACTGAAGATTAAAGAAGGTGATATTCCAAAGACAAGCATTTAGGACCGGATATGGACATTATGAATTTTTGGTTATGTCTTTCGGATTAACTAATGCACCGGCAACGTTCATGGAACTTATGAACCGAGTTTTCCACGATATGTTGGATACGTCGGTTATAGTATTTATTGATGACATATTGGTATATTCCAAGGACAAGGAAACCCATATCAAGAACCTAAACGCAACCCTACAACGTTTAAGGAAAGAGAAGCAATATGCCAAATTTTCAAAGTGCGAGTTTTGGCTAAGTGAAGTCGCATTCCTAGGCCATGTAGTACCGCCGAAGGAATCAAAGTGGACCCCAGCAAGATCGAGGCTATTATGAAGTGGGAAGCACCAAAGAGCGTTTCAGAAATTAGAAGTTTTTTGGGTCTAGCTGGTTATTATCGGAGATTCGTAGAAGACTATTCTCGGATTGTCGTACCTCTCACCAGTTTGACTAAGAAAGGTGAAAAGTTTGTATGGACCGATAAATGTGAGAAGAGTTTCCAAACACTGAAGACCAGATTGATATCTGCCCCAATTTTGACTATTCCTGTTCCAGGACGGACATTTACTTTATACAACGATGCGTCGGGACTTGGGACTAGGATGTGTGCTTATGCAAGGAGAGCAAGTAATTGCTTATGCTTCAAGACGCTTAAATGTACATGAGAAAAATTATCCCACTCATGATCCGGAGCTAGCGGCGTGGTACATGCTTGTCAAGATATGGAGACATTACCTATACGGAGAGAAATTTCGGATTAAGTCGGACTATAAAAGTCTTACTTATTTATTTAATCGAAGGAGTTGAATATGAGACAACGAAGATGGCTGGAACTATTGAAAGACTATGATTGTGATATCCAAGTATCATCCGGGAAAAGCGAACGTAGTAGCGGATGCATTAAGCGAAAAGCAATGATAAAATCTCAAGGAGAAGTTAGCACGACCGCAAGCAATGTGTACCACCGAATGGTATTCAATTACGACAACGAGCGGTATGTGATAGATACAACGGATGAATCAGCCAACCAAGGGTTTATTCATCGGTTTTCGAATATGTTCGCGGCATTGAAGATTATACCGGATATAGTGGACGGCGGAAGACGGATATCAAAGCGGATCCTTATCCGAGAACGGGTACAAGAAGATATTGAGAAAGGTAGGACTAACCCCTGAGTTCACCTTAGATGACGAAAAGTCTTGAAATACAAAGGAAGAATATGTGTACCGAAACGAAAGTATGGACATTAGATACCGACTGATGAAAGAAGCCCATACCACCATCTATTCGATACATCCTGGAAATACAAAAATGTATCATGATCTGAAGAAACTATATTGGTGGAGGGGAATCAAAGCAGATGTAGCCAAGTTCGTGTCTCAATGCCTAAATTGTCAGAAAGTAAAGGCTGAACGATAAATACCCGCAGGACTGTTGCAGCCACTACCGGAACCAGCATGGAAATGGGACTGTATCATTATGGACTTCGTCACGGGACTACCATTGATTCCTCGAGTAGTTGACGCAGTTTGGGTGATTGTGGACCGTCTGACTAAAACAGCTCGCTTCATACCTATACGACCTCAGTATACACTGGAAAGGTTAGCGAAGCTGTATGTGGATAACATTGTTCGATTACATGGTGTTCCAGAAAGCATTGTGTCCAATAGAGATCCACGATTTACTTCCAAATTTTGGGAAGGATTACAAAAGGCTATGGGTACGACGCTAAAGTTTAGTACTGCATTCCACCCACAGATAGATGGACAGTCGGAGCGTACAATTCAGATTCTAGAAGATATGCTACGAGCATGTGTGATTGATTTTAAAGGATCATGGGACGAAAAGTTACCATTGATCGAGTTCGCTTATAACAATAGCTATCAGGCCACTATACAGATGTCACCTTATGAAGCGCTATATGGCAGGAAGTGTCAAACTCCCTTGTTTTGGAATGAAGTTGGAGAACGTAGTATTGTTGGACTGAAATTTGTGGAAGAGACTTGCCGAGTGGTCGACATCATCAAGGAAAGAGTGAGAACAGCTCAGAACCGTCAGAAACAATATGCAGACACTCGACGAAGAGATCTGGAGTTCGCCGCAGGTGATAAAGTATTTTTGAAGGTATCGCCTATGCGAGGATTGAAGAGGTTCGGACAGAAAGGGAAACTAAGTCCAAGATATGTCGGGCCATATGAAATTCTAGCTAAGCGTGAAAAAGTAGCTTATCAGTTAGCACTACCACCATCTATATCAAGTGTGCATGACGTATTTCACATTTCCCTATTGAATAAATATGTCAAAGACCCAACGCATGTGTTGACAGTGGATTTGATGGAATTGACTGATGATTTGACATTTGAAGTAACACCAACAGATATCACTAGTCGAAAGGTTCAACGTTTACGCAACAGAGATATCTACTATGTTAAGGTCACATGGAAAAGTAGAGACATGGAAGAGGTTACATGGGAAGAAGAGAATGCTATGCGAAAGCAATACCCTCATTTATTTGATTCAGAAGGTACGTACAATTTTGAGGACGAAATTTTTATAAGTTGGGGGGAGTTGTAAGACCCGTGTCAATCTAACCCGGTCTTACCACCGTGAACCAGGTTTACCCATTATGGTTTAGTCAAATGGACCAAGGGCGTGAAGGAGATCGAGATCCCAGGTATCAAATCGACCCAAAAACATTAATTTTGAGGGGAGGGTCGCATACCCAGCTAAGCAGGGTCTGACCTCCCAAAGCAGAAATTCAGACCCTCAATTTTGAAGGGAGGGTCGGACATCTTGAGCCCTAGGGTCGACGGGATCATCGACCATCGGATTCTGCCGAAATAGAAATTAGGAAATTTCCTAATTTTCGATTGGGATTCTTTCCTAATCTCAGAGGGACTTATTTTAGGATGTTCCTACTCTATTTGAAGGACGTCCCTAAGCCACTTTCACTCCTTTCACAACCCTAATCGAATTGAGAGAAAGAGAGGAGAAGGAAAAGAGGAAGAAGAAAGGCAAGGAAGAGAACTTAGCAAAAAGGAGAAGAATTTCAGAGGAAAAGTAATCTTCTCAGGTATGGTTACTAATTCCATGAGTTTCTACAAACCTTAGGTTAGTTAATGTTGAGAGTGTGATCTCGGAGAAACCCAAACCATCAATCTATGGTTAGGTTTTCATGGAAAACCATAGGAAAGTGCATGAAAGCTATCTAGGTGGGTTATACAAGGTTTTAGACCATGGAATGAATGTAGAATGGAATGTAGGAGCAAGCCATAGGATCTCAAGCACGAAGAATGGATTAAAAGAGGGAACTGGACCAAAGTGCACAGAGGGTCGCACCGAGGGTCGATGACCATCCGACCCTAGGTGTTCCTGACCATCGACCCTCAGTGTTCGGGAAGTTCAGAGTTAAGGGAGGGTCACACCCAGGGTCGATCCTGACTCCGACCCTACCTCGGACCCTCAGTTAACAGAGTAGTTTTTTAATTCTGAATAAATTCTAATTAAATTCTATCGACTTTGTTAGGTCTTCTAGCAATATAATAACACTGTAAAGGTGATTCTAAAGCTTGGAAAAGTATCTTATAGCAAGCTAAGGTGAGGAACCAGAACTCCAAACTAAATTGGTTAATAACAAAAACTGTTTTCTATTTCTTGAGTCATATGCTATGCTTGATCCTATGCGAATATGTTTGTAATGTGCATACAGCATGCCATCCAATATTTCTATTACTTGTTCATGCATATTTACTTTATTGTTTATAACATGATAATGATGATGATGATAGGAATAGGCATGTGCTTGTATGTGTGTGGTTGATGTACTTGATGCGAGCGAGTATCAGGGGAGGTGTGATGAGAACGTCAATAAACGTTAACCTTTGGCGGGTCTCAGCACTTTAGCTCTATCTCTAACTCAAGTCTTGTGCATTAACATCGTCGTATCGCCATTACTTTAGCAGAACTATTATGTCGTAGAGTATCAGGGGAGGTGGTCTCGGTCCTTGTAGTCTCTGACTCTACCGGGGGGCCTTAGCTCTATCTCTATGGACATTCTGAGGGATGCTGGGGTGTGGCCTTGGATACACTTTTTGGCATTAGGATTGGTTAGTTGCGAGCCCAGTTTGCAGCCCTCGCCAACAGGGGCTTACATGTTGGTATGGCACTATATAGCAATAAACGTAACCTTTGTTATATAATGTTCATGGTTGGGTGCATGTGAGTTGACGATAAACGTGATCTTCGGGTAACGTCACACACTCGTGTATAGAGGCGGGGTCAATAAACGCGACCTTTGACTACCTAAACCTTTCTATTGCATACTGCAAACTTTAAACCGGACCAAAGATATAAATTGATTGCATGCATATGTATTGTTGCATTGTTTTGGCTACTCACTGAGCCGTGATGTGTGCTCACCCCTCGACGTCGAATATTTTTAGTTGATGATGCAGGTTATACCGTTGAAGACTATATGAATGCGTCTGCGTACAGAAATGTGGCAGCGATGGAAGCTGAAGCTGAAGCGGATACACACGACTCCTCTTGCTAGTGCAACTCGTGTGTATTTGGTTAGATATTTTATAGGTTTCTTTATTGGATTTATTAAGACATGTATTTGGTATTTAAATATTTATGTCTCAGTTGAAAACAGAATAATTTGCTATTAAATTAATGATATCATCTTAGTTTCTCAGTTCATGTTATTTTAAGACTTCCGTTATTGTGTATTTACTCTGATTATGATTACGGATGTGTGTAAGTTTAGATAACGCGGGGATAGCCTATTTGAGATCCTGGTTGAACCGTTGGATTATTAGCGGTTCATCACACCATTCTAGTTAGACCAAAATTGGGGTGTGACATTACTTAGACTATAATGAATTAATAAGATACTTTTCCATTATGGTTTCAGGAAAATTCAGGATGGGCGAAGTACAAGAAAAATGGATTGCCACAATGGAACAAGCTAGAAATGATTTTTTGTGATTCATATGCCACTGGGGCATTTTCTTGTAGTGCAGCTAAGGATCTACATATCTTAGATGATATGGATGACATCAATGTCGAGCCCATTGGCCCAAGCAATGAAGATGCACCCACTCTGGTTGATAATGTCGAAGAAATCCAGCAAACTCCAAGCGTAACACACAATCTTAATCGTACCCCTTCTACCCTTAGAAAAAGGGGTAGGAATGCTGAGATCTCCTCTGCTATCCGAGATTGGTCGCCAACTCCCGTAGTAGATTGGAATTGTTTAGTACCTCATCTTCTACTACTCCAAGTACTAGGAGTTTGGTGGACCCGTCACTCATAGAATGTGTGAAAGCGCTAGAAGCTTTGCCCAACGTAGATAGGTCTCTTTATATGTGGGCTATTAATCACATAAAAGGAGATGCAGACTGGAGGTGGATATTTTTTACTGTACCAGATGAGAAGAAAATGTGGATGTTAGAAGAAATCCCTTAGTAAATTTCAATGTTGAATGGTTTGAACAATTTTAGTCTGGTTTGATTTAGGTTGAATGGTTTGAACAATTTATGTTTGAAAGTTTGAAGTACAATTTTAATAGGTTGAACAATTTATATTTTCTTTGAATGGTTTGAACAATTAATATTTTTAAGTTTGGAGTACTCTTTTAGTAGGTTGAACAATTTATGTTTTTCTTGAATGGTTTAGATGATGATCTTATTAGTTATATTTATTTTCTTTTAATAAATATGCAGTGCACATGATGAATGACCAGATGAGTGATGTAGAAAAATTATTAGTATTGCATGAGGAGATCAAAGAAATAGAAATGATGGAATTACTAGCAATCCATGAATTCCAAGAGTCACTGAATTACAAAGAACCCTACAGAGATGGTAAAATGGCAGGTGCAGAGTGGATGAGGGAATTACTGGTTGGTCATACAAAAACAGAACTTATGATGAGTTGCGAATGGAACGGCATGTCTTCATCCACTTATGCAATCATATGAAGCACCGAGGTTGGCTTAAGGATAACCGCTACATAAGGGTTGATGAACAAATAGGAATGTTCATTCAAGTATTATGTAAAGCTAGCAACAGAAAACTATGTGAAAGATTTCAACATTCAGGTGAGACCATTAGCAAGTATTTCAAGATAGTGCTAGAAGCATTCTTGAAGTTAGGAAAAGATAACATTCGAGCACCAAACATGAGAGTGGTCCCTGTAGAGATTAGAAGTAACCGCAAGCACTATCCATTCTTCAAGGTAAATTTATTAATATCATACATTTTCTATTTTTATATTGTCGTCATTCATGTATCTAAGGACATTGTTTATGTATTAGGATTGTGTTGGTGCCATTGATGACACACATATTGATGCATCTGTACCTCAACAGTTGCAAGTACGTTTCAGAAATAGGAAACGCACACTATCACAGAGCATGATGTGTATTTGTTCATTTGACATGAAGTTTACATTTGTTAATTCCGGTTGGGAAGGGAGTGCAAATGACTCCCGTATATTTCGAGATGCTAGAACATCAGTACATATGGGATATCCCCATCCACCACCAGGTATAAGATATGACTACCAATTCATTTTTTATTCTAAATTTTATATCATTGTAATTCTCATGTAAAGTGTATTGTTGATTCTATTGTTGACCAATGTTATAGGGAAATATTATGTCGTTGACTCGAGATATCCAAGTCTTCGTGGGTACTTGACACCTTTTAAAGGAGACAGATATCACTTGCAGGATTATAGAGGAGGGGGTAATGAACCTAGAACTCCTAAGGAGTTATTTAATCATAGACATTAGTCTTAAAGGAATGTGGTAGAATGTGTTTTTGGGGTGTTAAAAGCTCGATTGGGGATTTTGAAGTCAATACCACCGTATTCACTCAAGGTTCAGTCCTATATTGTAGATGCATGTTGTGCTCTTCACAATTATATTAAGGATGAGCAGGTTGCCGACAAAGAATTTAACAGACTTCGTGCGTACGATGCATTAGATCCGGCTCAAGAGGCTGAGAATACTGCTTGACCGACTGATGATTATGTCCCTGAATATCCAGGAAATGTGGAAGGAACCGCCAATGAGATGAACGCATTGAGAATAGAAATTGCAAACCAATTAGCTAGACGTGCTGGTCAAGCAGAAATATGATACACATTTATTTTGTCATATCACATTCGTCTTTATATGTTGGTGAACAAACAATAGCATTGTGGTTAATAATTTTGTAATATCAATTTTTGTAAAGAACCACCCGGCATGAAACAACAAAGTTGTGATTCATCATCTCCGTTTATCAATTTTTGTAACTATTGATAACTATTACAACTTTGTTTGGTTGTTAAATTAATATACTTGATGTTTATATAATTCATGTTGATACAGAAATATGACTGCCAATATTCCCCCAATGTGCTACTATGGAATGGGGAAGATGATAATGAAGACTTCAAGAACTAAGAAAAATCCAGGACGACAATTTTATACATGTCCAGTCAGGCAAGAACATCCACATGCATTCCTTTGGGTGGATGAGTACTGTAAGACCCGTGTCAATCTAACCCGGTCTTACCACCTTGAACCAGGTTTATCCGTCATGGTCGAGCCAAATGAACCAAGGGCGTGAAGGAGATCGAGATCCCAGGTATCAAATCGACCTAAAAACACTTAAAATAGGGGGAGGCTCGCATACCCAGCTAAGCAGGGTCGGACCTCCCAAAACAGAAAGTTAGACCCTCAGTTTTGAAGGGAGGGTCGGACAGCTTAGAACCCTAGGGTCGACGGGATCATCGACCCTCGGTTACCGTAGGAAATAGAATTAGGAAATTTCCTAATTTTCGATTGGGATTCTTTCCTAATCTCATAGGGACTTATTTTAGGATGTTCCTACTCTATTTAAAGGACGTCCCTAGGCCTCTTTCACTCCTTTCACAACCCTAATTGAATTGAGAGAAAGAGAATAAAAGGAAAAGAAGAAGAAGAAGAACAAGGAAGAGAATTAAGCCGAAAGAGAAGAGTTGCAGAGAAGGATTATTCTTCTCAGGTATGGATACTAATTCCATGAGTTTCTACAGACCTTAGGTTAGTTATTGGTGAGAGTGTGATCTCCGAGAAACCCAAACCATCAATCTATGGTTGGGTTTTCATGGAAGACCATAGAAAAATGCATGAAAGCTATTTAGGTGTATGATTCATGGTTCTAGACCATGGAATGAATGTTGAGTGGAATGTAGAAGCAAGCCATGGGACCCAAACACGAAGAATGGATTAAAAAGAGGGATTTGGACCAAAGTGCACAGAGGGTCGCACCGAGGGTCGATGACCATCCGACCCTAGGTGATTCTGACCATCGACCCTCAGTGTTCGGGAAGTTCAGAGTTAAGGGAGGGTCGCACCTAGGGTCGATCCTGACTCCGACCCTACCTCCGACCCTCAGTTAACAGAGTTGTTTTTAAATCTGGAATTAATTCTAATTAAATTCTATCGACTTTGTTAGGTCTTCTAGCTATATAATAACATTGTGAGGGTGATTCTAAAGTTTAGAAAAGTATCTTTTAGCAAGCTAAGGTGAGGAACCAGAACTCCAAACTAATTGGTTAATAACAAAATTGTTTTCTATTTTCTTGAGTCCTATGCCATGCTTGATTCTATGCGAAGATGTTTGTAATGTGCATACAACATGTCATCCAATATTTCTATTATTTGTTCATGCATAATTATTTTATTGTTTATAACATGATGATGATGATGATGATGATGATAGGAATAGGCATGTGATTGTATATGTGTGGTTAGTGTACTTGATGCGAGCGAGTATCAGGGGAGGTGTGATGAGAACGTCAATAAACGTTAACCTTTGGCGGGTCTCAGCACTTTAACTCTATCTCTAACTCAAGTCTGGTGCATTAGCATCATCGTATCGCCATTACTTTAGCAGAACTATTATGTCGTAGAGTATCAGGGGAGGTGGTCTCGGTCCTTGTAGTCTCTGACTCTACCGGGGGGCCTTAGCTCTATCTCTATGGATATTCTGAGGGATGCTAGGGTGAGGCCTTGGATACACTTTTGGCATTAGGATTGGTTAGTTGCGAGCCCAGTTTGCAGCCCTCACCAACAGGGGCTTACGTGTTGGTATGGCAATATGTAGCAATAAACGTTAACCTTTGTTATATAATGTTCATGGTTGGGTGCATGTGAGTCGACGATAAACGTGATCTTCGGGTGACGTCACACACTTGTGTATAGAGGCGGGGTCAATAAACGCGACCTTTGACTACCTAAACCTTTCTATTGCATACTGCAAACTTTAAACCGGACCAAAAATATAAATTGATTGCATGCATATGTACTGTTGCATTGTTTTGGCTACTCACTGAGCCGTGATGTGTGCTCACCCCTCGACGTCGAATATTTTTAGTTGATGATGCATGTTATACCGTTGAAGATTATATGAATGTGTCTGTGTACGGGAACGTGACAGCAATGGAAGCTGGAGCTGAAGAGGATACACACGACTCCTCTTGCGAGTGCAACTCTTGTGTATTTGATTAGATATTTATAGGTTTCTTTATTTGGATTTATTAAGACATGTATTTGGTATTTAAATGTTTATGTCTCAGTTGAAACAGAATAAATTGTTACTTAAAGTTTAATATCACATAGATTCTCAGTTCTTTTATTTATAAGATTTCCGCTATTGTGTATTTACTCTGATTATGATTACGGATGTGCGTAAGTTTAGATAACGCGGGGATAGCCTACTTGAGATCCTGGTTGAACCGTTGGTTTATTAGCGGTTCATCACACCATTCTGAATAGTGTGGAATTGGGGTGTGACAACTTGGTATCAGAGCATCTCAAGCCTTGCCCGCTGAACTAACATACATTCAAGACAATTGTGAACTGAGATAGGATAAAAAAAAAATAGTAATATTAACACATTATAAGCACCAGTGATGATTGAGACCAAATTTAAAAAGAGAATAATGCATCTATTAAAGGGGAAACAAGTTTACATACAATGAGAGCGAAATACACAACTAAAGCAGAGTACAGTCCACAACCCGGACAGTTACTCTGTAGTACAAGGAAAATAAAGTACACTCAGGAAGCTGGAGGCGAAGGAGGAGGCGGGGCCTCACGGTCTCTGTCGTAGTCCTCGGCATAGACTCTAGTCAACCATGCCACCTGAGTTTGAGTCGCCTGTAGACTAGCTGTGAGATCAACCCCCCGCTGATCAGTCCGGTGCTGGGCGTCTAGAAGCTCCCCTATCTTCAGATCCAATGCGCGCTGAGCCTCTCTAATCTCATGAAACATACTCAGTACGTCATCAACAGGTGGGCGTGAAGGACCAGCTGCATGAGAAGGACCGGTCTCCGGTACAGGATCCATCGCAGAAGAAGTACCAACACCAGCCGCATGCGTAGGCGAAGGCGGTGGTATCGCGTCAACATCCATATACATGCGGTCGTCATCATCGACAGGATCCACATGGGCTCTAGCAGCGCAGCAACGCCTCGGCGTCGGCCATCTCAACGCGAGTGTGAGGGCGTACCATCTCGTTCCTCTCCTCGTCACTGACTTGGGCATCCCGCATGCCCATCTTGCAGATAGCCTCCCAATCTAGGGGCGACGAGAAGGTCTTCTCCTGGATCTTCTCATCTACCAAGTCAACCCCCAGATGGGTCAGTAGAACCGTAATCATGCGTACATAGGGTAGATTACCCCTATGACCAGACAATGTAGCACTAATCATGGTCCGCATGAAGATGTAAGGAAGGCGGACCGGGCCGTGCGGTGCGATATCGTGATATCGAAACCCGGGTCACCGAGAAACCCTCTCATAGTGCCCACTCTGCGGGATCGGATTATGCTTTGGATAATCTTGCGGAAGACCCGTGGAGCTGGACGCAAGTAACGGGCTCTCATCCGCCAACGATCGGGTCGTAGCGGCCGGTTGTCGATCTCGCCCTCATCTCCATAAAAACAAATTGTGGCTCTCCGGCGCCACAAGACACCATGGGGCTGTCATAAGGTATGCCTAACGGATCGGCCACTTGCCGATAATCAAAAGAAATGTGCACCCCTTTAACGTAACGGTGATGCGCAACTCCCGACCATGCTCAACGTCATTGTAATTCCCCACCACCGAGATTACAATAGAACCGACGCACCAAATCCGGACATGTACACGCGTCGTAGGTGATGACATGGAGCCCACCCCATATCACCAAATGCCCTCTCTACGTTGAACAAGGCTAGCTCAGCCAAGTTCACCATACGACCACCTTCCACTTTCTTACGGGCATAGTCGGTATACTGTGCCTCGGCTTCATTAGAACGGAAGCGAAGTGGATCACGCACTCTGGGTATCTTGGTACGAGCCACGGTATCTGCAGATAAGAAAGAGAAAGGGAGACAAAGGGTTAATAGGATAAAAATCCGAAATTTGATTTAATAACAACGTAAGTTGACTATAAAGCCCCATTTCTCACCATACAAGTGGGCATTAGAACTTACGTAGGTTTAAACATACCCTACAACCCACATGCAGTAGGAAATTTTAACTGACGATGTACAATTTGAAGAAATTCAAGAAAAATCAAAAATTTTGACAAATTAGGGCAAAAAGGGAAAAATTCAAGTTTCTCGATAACCAACCGATGAAACTCAGAAATTTTTGAGGGCTTTTGTTCCTCGAGACACCAATAACAAAAGCCCCCAATAAAAATCGAATTTTTACGGTTGGAAAAAGTTTAATTTGAAAAATACAAGTTAAATGGACGAAAACCTAGAAAAGAAAACCTAAAAACAGGTAAAAATGAGAAGACATACCTGTATGGATGACATGGACGTCGAAACCCGGAGTCAAATCGATAAAAAACAGTGGGGTAGCACTATAGCAACTCAGAGAGGAGAGGCGAGTCGAAACGGAGGAGAAATAATAGGAAATGACTCAAAATCGGATCTTAAAAATCTGATTTTTAGTCTGAGGGTCGGACAATTCGACTTGAACCATCGACCCTCGAATCGACCCTCCCATCGACCCTCGGCTCTCGGGAACTGACAGAAAACTAAGGGTTGGAACTAAGAGTCGGACACCCATCGACCCTCACATCGACCCTCGGCTCTCGGGAATCTGACAGAAAATTAAGGGTCGGAACTAAGGGTCGGACACCCATCAACCCTCACATCGACCCTCAGCTCTCAGGAAGAACAGGTCATTCCCAGGGTCGGATACTAAGGGTCGGACATACCATCGACCCTCACCATCGACCCTGCATAGAAAAGACAGTATTTTTTTTATAAAATGAGCTAAAATTGGAATTAATTATCGGTTAGCATGCCTACATGAAATATAAATGACTTCTCACCTATTTTGATAATTTTCAGGCACCACCAATCACAGAAAGGAATTATGTATGGACGTAGAGTAACCCGACAGACCCGGAATGCAGTTCGTTCCACCACCACCACCCGTAGAGGAGACCGAACGGGAAAACGATTATGCATCGGGTAATCCGAACCCGGCAAACCCTACAAATTTGCCACCTCCACCACCAGAGCTAGCAACCGTGGTGATGAATATGGCACAACAGCTACGAGCAGATGCAACACGCACGGGGCTCAAATGCAAGTTGCCATGGGCATTATGTTTCAAGCCACTCAGGCTGCACCCATGCACACAGGACAAGCTAGTGCAGCACTGGTGGGTAACCACCCAGCTCCTCAGACACCTCAACAACCTGCGGCACAGATTCCAGTGCAGGCTCCGGAAGCAACTCAGGGTAACTACCAGTATCCACCCCATATGTTTGGGGCAAACCCCCAAAATTAGTTGGACCACTCTCGACTAGTGGAGAGATTCTTGAAGATGAAACCCAAAGAATTCAATGGCAAACCGTCTGATCCGTTGTGGCCAGCACACTGGATAGATGAGATGGAGAGAAATTTCCTCATGATGACTATCACAGAGGAAGAGAAAGTATTATGTGCCACCTTCATGCTCAAGGGCGACGCACATCATTGGTGGAAATCCACGAAGGCATATCTATCGACCAAGCACGCCCTACTAACTTGGGCTATATATAAAGAAACCTTCTTTGAGAAATATTTTCCACGGAGCTTGGGAGATTCTATGGAAAAAGAGTTCCTCGAGTTTATATCAGGGGACAAATGACTGTGGGCGCATATCAACAGTGCTACGAAGAGCTATTTTTCTTTGCACCAATTAGCATGCAAGAAGAAGACACCAAAACCCGTAGGTTCGTCACGGGACTGAGAGGAAACATCAAAGAACATGTTCTGGGCTTAAAAAAGAAAATTTATAATGAAGTTGTCCGGATTGCTCGAATTATCGAATCGAGCCAGAAGGAGAGTTATTTTACTCAGAACAGAGGCATCAAAAGGCCAGTCGGAAATTCTTACAACGGAGCCAATAACAGGACTAGGGGTGAAACAGGGTCGGGTTGGGTCGGGTATCTGCAAACCCTACCCTACCCAAAAAAATTTCATGCTAACCCAAACCCTACCCTACCCTGTCAGGGTATTACATAACATCAACCCTTACCCTACCCTGGCAGGGTATTACCAAACCCTACCCTACCCCCGATTTACCCCTGATCGGGCCGGGCCAGTCGGGTTTACCCCGATTGACCCTAAATCAGGGTAGGGTTTACCTTGATTTACCCTGAACTCAACATTTTAACATATAAATGCCAAATATTTACAAGTATAAGACATGAATGATTATCTAAAAGAATAATACAGTAACAAGATTAATAATAACTTAATAGAGATGATCAAAATAAAATAAAACACAATATAATAGAAATATAGAATAATATAAAAAGTAAAAACATTTCATGAGAATTCAAAATAGTAATATAAAAGATAATGTTAAATTGTTAATATTCCTCTTCTGCTAGTAATATAGAGAAACTAATACAATAACATTCATTATGAAATAAAATGAAACAACAAAATAGCAAAGCTGAAAACTAGCAAAAGGCCAAAAGTATGAGAACTAATGGTCTCTCTTTCTCTCTCATTCTCCATAGTCTAGTCAGTTCAAATTCCATCCACAATCCACCATCATATTTCCTACACACAAAAAAAGGTGAAAAACACAATTAGAATTTAAAACTATCATTTAAAGTAAATGAAAAATAAATTAAAGTTAACTAACCAACTCGAAGTCCCTAAACATGCAACACCAGGCTCTAAACATGCAACACACCATGCTTTACGTCAAGCTGTGGTCAATCCTGAAACTACAATTAATGTAATAAAAAAATGAGTAAATATAATCCAATTCATAATTCATGTACTTAATAACGGGTTATATCATTAAACTTTGTACCCGATAAATCCTTATCAATTTCGTCCATGAATTCTTCTTCATTATTAAGAGGAATATTTGAAAGTCGTAGCCAATCCTCGTGCACACATCAAAGACTCTACAACACGTGGTGTCAATGAGCTACGAAATTGGTCTAGAATCCGACCACTAGTGCTAAATGCGGACTACGAAACAGCGGTTGAGACAGGAATTGGTAAAATATCTCGAGCCACCTTACTAAGAATTGGTAATCTTGAGCTATTATACTTCCACCATCCCAAGATGTCGAAATCATTAGTTTTCTTCACAAGGTTTTCCATCAAATACTGATCTATCTCTGTCCCAACTTCTAAATTTTCATTTTCTTCCAACTGTCTTTCTATCTCAATGTCAAATATGTCACTGTTACTTGATAGAGTATCAACTTCAAATGAAGATGAAACATCTACCATTGTACGAGAAGAAGATGATTCATGTAATTGGTAATGATAAACAAGAGATTCCAAGACATTCCTAACATTTGCAACCTTCGCATCAACCTCGGATGGAGGATATAGATTTGAATAAGAATAGCAAAGCTTCACATATTTCATCTTCTTTCGAGGATCAAGAACAGCAAAGAATAATAAAAAAGATGTTAACTCTATCCGCATTATCCCAACTTTTTAGACTTTTCCAGCATGGCCATTGCCATATTATGACATGTGGGATCTTCACTTCTTGACCACTTCATCAATAGTGACTCAATTGCAACTTCTTTAAAATAAATATTTGATGTGACAGAAAGAGACCCAGATAATTTTAATGTGGCAGTGTAAAAAGCTTCTAAAAA
Organism: Protea cynaroides; assembly: GCA_028583415.1. Lineage (NCBI taxonomy): Eukaryota > Viridiplantae > Streptophyta > Magnoliopsida > Proteales > Proteaceae > Protea > Protea cynaroides. The sequence continues at coordinate 53,269,138 of CM053275.1, read as the reverse complement.
CTTGCAAATAACTTTTGTATTTTCCCATTCTTGTTCACTTAGAATATCCTTGCAGTCCATTCTAAAGTTCATGTCTCGCTCCTCTAGGCATTCAAAAGCCATTTGAAACTCTAAAGCAGTTTCTACCATGAGAAATGTAGAATTTCAACGAGTAGGGCAGTCTAGACACAAGGTTTTCTTATATTGAATTTTTTCTTGTTCACAACACAACTGAAACTGTTGTCCTCTTGCAGGGGAACTCCTCACATATTTCACTACAGAACGAACTTTAATTAAAGAATTCTCAAAATATTTGAGACCTTCCTTAACAATCAAGTTCAGAACATGAGCACAACATCTCACATGAAGGAAGTCACCATTTAACAACAACCCATTTTTCTTGCTAAGTCTCCTTTTCAAACTCCAGATTGCCACATCATTATTAGCTGCATTATCTACTGTAATAGTTGTTACTTTGTCTAAACCCCAGCTTAGTAGACATGACTCAAGAACATTACATATGACATCACCAGTGTGTGGTGATGGAACTACAGAAAAGTTAATTATCCTCTTTTGTAATTTCCAATTTTCGTCAATGAAATGTGTTGTGACGCACATATAACCAAGATTTTGGTTTGAAGTCCACATATCAGTAGTTAGGCAAACCCTTTGACAAGATTTCTCCAAAAAAAATTTCAATTTCTTTTTCTCCTCCTCATACAACCCAAAACAATCTTTTGCTACAGTGATACGTGACAAAAGATTGAACCTAGGATTCATAGCATTGCAAAATACTCTAAAGCCCTCCCGCTCTACAGCTTTAAAAGGCAACTCATCTATGATAATCATACGAGCAAGCATCTTTCTACAACATTCTTGGTCAAACTTCCAAGCTAACATATTGGGACAAACGATGCTCGAACTATCATCACTCTTATCACTTGGAAAATTCAAGAGCTTTTGTTTCTTATCTCCTCTATATGGAAATAGCCAACATTTATCTAAATGACGTTTCAATGAGCTTGTCCCATGTTCACTTGCACATGCAAGTTCTTTATTGCAATAGTTGCAATTACATCTTTTAACTTTAGAACCATCAGGAGGTATAATCTTCTTAAAGTGGTTCCAAACACTAGATGGCGGTAATGGAGGTAGTTTAGAATTAGATGATACCTCACATTCAGTGCTAGTTATTGGAGTAGAGTTTTGCTGATCAGGAGTTGAGTTGGTTGATGGGACACTTAATGATGTAGGCACTTGCTGCTCACTAGGAATTGAGTTGGCTGATTGGACTTCCTCTGCCATTGACACCTGTATAATTTAAAAATACATGAGTTAAAACTCAAACAAGTCGGATACATGAGTTAAAAAAATAAGAACACCCTTTGTGAAGATGTTTGGGACTGCAATAAACACATGCTCTTTGTTTCTTAAGTCCTATGCTCAATATGTAACACTGCACATTTATTTGATGGGACCATCCATTTTAGGAATTTTAAAACACAATTATTCAGTCAGGACAAAAGATGTAATAAATTGGCAAACTATAGATCTTAGGGTTGTGCTATTTGTATGACCTTACACTCCCTCCAAAAGATAGCAGACAAATACGTCAAATGCATTATAAGAAACTCTAATGATATAGTCCGGCACATATAAATACAGTACTACATCAGCTCAAACCAGAACTTACCTCTCATAGGCTCTCCCGGATAACCACTATGAGGCTAGTTGTAATGGGTAGGGACCATTACAGCTAATTTTTTTTTTCTTTAATTAGAGGATTTATTATCTCCTAACCATTTCCAACTTATATCTAATTATTTTATAAAAAAAGACAACTTGGGTTGCTAATCAACCAACTTGGATGCATAATTAATTGGATTCATTTTCAAATTCTTCCCTTTCTCTTCGGTTTCATAGCTGGTGATTGGTGATTTCAATGCTACTCTTCGATCATCTGAGAAATGAGGCCCGGGTTCTTTTAATATCGGTTGTGCCTCGGAATTTGTTTCGGATGCAAGGCATGCATCTGGATGGATAATGAGGAATTTGTGGAGCAGTCTTGTACTCTTATTCCACTTCCACACCAGTGACTGTGGTGAATCTACTATGTAACCTGACTTGCTCTCCTCTATTCCTTTATTGGTAGATCATGCTGACATCCTAGCTCAGACGGCTTTGCCATCTTTTGATAGAATTGAGATTGTTGTTTAGGATTTGGATTTGGATGTAGATATATAATGGTCTATGCCTGATTATTTCGGATTGAGATACCTTAAAAATGGATGGTTCGGATTCTTTTATTTTTCGGAAACATCACAGTCCATTGTTACACGAATAACTACCTATTTAAATTATATTAATCTCATTTGTTAAATATTTTCTTCTTTATTGGGCCTACTGAACCCATCCGATTTGCATCCCTTGCTCCCTCTGGGTCCTCATGGAAATGAGATCATTCAAACAAAATTTCTATTGTGAGCAGGCCAAGGTGGTTTGGTTGCTGATCTATATTCTATCATGCTTGATGGACGTTTTGACTAGAAACAGGGTTAAGCTAAAGTTACGCTGGTGGGTTTGGGGGGATTGCTATCTCTATGTCATCTAGACAAGGCGAGAAGAGAGCCCAAACTTTTCATAAGTAGTATCTCTATGTAGCTTTTGGTTTCTAACCCGATCATATTACTTACCTCTCATATGCCCTCCTGGGGAACCATTATGAAGCAGCCTTGAATTTAGCTAATTGTGCTATTTTCATAAGTATGGGCCGTCACCATGAGTGAAATGGTGGTAGGGTAAAATCAAAGTTAGAAAACCAGCATTTTTTATTCGACTTGCTTTCTTCGAAAACTGATGAGTCGAAGTCAAATCTGATGAAAGCAAACCATTTTTGTAAAGGGTCCGGCAAAGATTCAGAAAGATAGATAGAGAGAGAGACTAGAGGGAGAGAGAGAGAGAGAGAGAGAGAGATAAATACCTTATACCTAAAATCAGGCCGAAGAGGAAGAAGATGATCCGATGGGGCTGAATCCGTGAATCGGATATGATGGCTCTACTCTCTAGATAGTGTCGTCGACTCGGCAGTAGGAGGAAGAGAGAGTGAGAGACGCTCTCGCCGTCAGCTGCCCTGTAGGAGCCGTCGTCAATGCCTTCAGCTGCGTTCGCCGGCTTTAGGAGAAATAGAGAAATCGTCGGTACTCGATAGGAGAAATAGAGAGCGAGAGCAGTAGGAGTCTAGGAGAAAAAGAGAGAATGAGATAAAGTGAGAAACTGAGAAGTGAGAAATGGCCGCGCCGGCAGCTACGGTAGGAGAAGGAGTCTGAACTCTGAAGGACTGAATTTTGAAAGAGAGGCGGTAGGAGAAGACGAAAGTCTGAAAGAGAGGCGGTAGGAGAAGACGAAAGTCTGAAAGAGAGAATGAGAGAAAAGAAATCGTAAGGATTAGGGTTAGGGATTTAGGAATTAGGGTTATTTAGAAAAACAAAATGAAATAAAAAATTATTTCTGAATATATAATTATATATATATATATATATATAAGTCAGGGTCGGGCCGGGCTCTACCCGAGGCCTCAACCCTTACCCGCCCTTACCCTGACAGGGTAAAAATTACCCTGTACCCTGATTAGACCCTATCAGGGTACGGGCCGGGCTAAACCCTGACCAGGTTCAGGGCGGTTTTGGGCGGGCTCGGGCCGTCAGGGCAAAACTTTCACCCCTAAACAGGACATATAAGCCTTTCCGTCCTCAGAATTTTACTGCTACAACCAAGACTAATTCAGCAGCTCAACCTCAGCCAAAGCCAAATTCTGAAGCCCCGAAGTGTTTTAACTGCAACCAACCGGGACATATGGCAAGGGAGTGCCCTAAGCCCAAGAAGCAATTCCATCGGGGGACGGGTATATCTTTGTTACGTCCGAAGATGCGGCCGCATCACCCGATGTGGTCACGGGTATGACCGAAACTTGTTAAGTTGTATTTATATTGTATGAGCATGTAGACTAAGTAAAAATAAATCACAGGTATGGTACTTATAAATGGCATGCCCGCCAGAGTACTCTTTGATTCCGGTGCTACTCATTCCTTTATATCAGTGGCAATTGGAAAGAAGATAAATTTACCCATCAAAACATTAGACTACAAATTACTTATACGATCACCGATGGGGTTAGAAGTGGAATTAGAGAAAGGTTATGGACCATGTCCAGTTCTCATTGGAGAGAAGACCTTAGATGCAACCTTGATACAACTGGGGATCGTAGACTTTGATGTCATCTTGGGAATGGACTGGTTAGCTCGGCATTCTGCAAATCTGTTATGCGCCGAAAAGAAGCTAACGTTCAAAGACAAAAAAGGAGCAGAATTCAGTTTCTCGGGTACCAAATTTCCCCGGAGACGCAAGCTCATACTTTCAGCACTAAAGGCTAAGAAGTGCCTTGAGAAGGGAGCAATCGGGTATCTAGTATCAGTGGTCGACCTAACCAAGGAAGCACCACGAATGGAAGACATTGACGTCGTGCGAGACTACCCTGACGTATTTTCGGAGGAACTACCCGGATTACCACCCGACCGAGCCACAGAGTTTGTGATAGACCTTATACCTGGAGCCGCACCAGTGTCAAAAGCACCTTATAGAATTGCTCCTACGAAACTGAAGGAATTAAAAGTGCAACTACAAGAACTGTTGAACAAGGGTTATATTCGACCCAGTATATCTCCATGGGGGGCACCGGTGTTGTTCGTAAAGAAGAAGGATGGTAGCGTTCGATTATGCATCGACTATCGGGAGTTGAATAAACTGACAATCAAGAATCGATACCCACTACCTCTGATCGATGACTTGTTCGATCAGTTACAAGGAGAAAAAATATTTTCTAAGATCGACCTTCGATCAGGCTATCATCAGCTGAAGATTAAAGAAGGTGATATTCCGAAGACAGCATTCAGGACCAGATATGGACATTATGAATTTTTGGTTATGTCTTTCGGATTAACTAATGCACCGGCAACGTTCATGGAACTTATGAACCGAGTTTTCCACGATATGTTGGATACGTTGGTTATAGTATTTATTGATGATATATTGGTATACTCCAAGGACAAGGAAACCCATATCAAGAACCTAAACGCAGCCCTATAGCGTTTAAGGAAAGAGAAGTTATATGCCAAATTTTTAAAGTGCGAGTTTTGGCTAAGTGAAGTCGCCTTCCTAGGCCATGTAGTATCCGCTGAAGGAATCAAAGTGGACCCCAGCAAGATCGAGGCTATTGTGAAGTGGGAAGCACCAAAGAGCGTTTCAGAAATTAGAAGTTTTCTGAGTCTAGATGGTTATTATCAGAGGTTCGTAGAAGACTATTCTCGGATTGCCGTACCGCTCACCAGTTTGACTAAGAAAGGTGAAAAGATTGTGTGGACGGATAAATGTGAGAAGAGTTTCCAAACGCTGAAGACCAGATTGATATCCGCTCCGATCTTGACTATTCCCGTTCCAGGACAGACCTTTACTTTATACACTGATGCGTCGGGACTGGGATTGGGATGTGTGCTTATGCAAGGAGAGCAAGTGATTGCTTATGCTTCAAAACAGTTAAAGGTACATGAGAAACTCACGATCTAGAGCTAGCGGCAGTAGTACATGCGGTCAAGATATGGAGACATTACCTACACAGGGAGAAATTCTAGATTAAGTCGGACCATAAAAGTCTTACTTATTTATTTAATCAGAAGGAGTTGAATATGAGACAAAGAAGATGGCTGGAACTATTGAAAGATTATGATTGTGATATCCAGTATCATCCGGGAAAGGCGAACGTAGTAGCGGATGCATTAAGTAGAAAGGCAATGATAAAATCGCAAGGAGAAGTTAGCACGACTGCAGCAATGTGTACTACCAGAAGGGTATTCAATCACGGCAATGAGCAGTATGTGATAGATACAACGGATGGATCAGCCAACCAAGGGTTTATTCATCGGTTTTCGAATATGTTCGCGGCATTGAAGATTATACCGGATATAGTGGATGAAGTGAAGACAGCTATCAAAGCAGAGCCTTATCTGAGAACAGTACAAGAAGATATTGAGAAAGGTAAGACCAACCTTGAGTTCACCTTGGATGACGAGAAGGTATTGAAATACAAAGGAAGAATATGTGTACCTGAAACAAAAAGTGCAGACATTAGACACCAACTAATGAAGGAAGCCCACACCACCATCTATTCGATACATCCTGGAAGTACAAAAATGTATCATGACCTAAAGAAACTATATTGGTGGAGGGGAATGAAAGCAGATGTAGCTAAGTTCGTGTCCCAATGCCTAAATTGTCAGAAGATAAAGGCTGAACGACAAAGACCCGCAAGACTGTTGCAGCCATTACCGGAACCAGCATGGAAATGAGACTGTATCACCATGGACTTTGTCACAGGGCTACCACTGACTCCTCGAGTAGTTGACGCAGTTTGGGTGATCGTGGACCGTGTGACTAAAACAGCTCGCTTCATACCTATACGACCTCAGTATACACTGGAAACGTTAGCGAAGCTGTATGTGGATAATATTGTTCGGTTACACGGTGTACCAGAAAGCATTGTGTCTGATAGAGATCCACGATTTACTTCCAAGTTTTGGGAGGGATTGCAAAAGGCTATGGGTATAACATTGAAGTTCAGTACTGCATTCCACCTACAGACAAATGGACAGTCGGAGCGTACAATCCAGATTCTAGAAGATATGCTACGAGCATGTGTAATTGATTTCAAAGGATCATGGGACGAAAAGTTACCATTGATCGAGTTCGCTTATAACAATAGCTATCAGGCTACTATACAGATGTCACCTTATGAAGCACTGTATGGCAAGAAGTGTCGAACTCCCTTGTTTTGGAATGAAGTTGGAGAACGTAGTATTGTTGGACTGGAATTTGTTGAAGAGACTTGCCGAGTGGTCGACATCATCAAGGAAAGAGTGAGAACATCTCAGAACCGTCAGAAGCAATATGCAGACACTCGACGAAGAGATCTGGTGTTCGCTGTAGGTGATAAAGTATTTTTGAAGGTATCGCCTATGCGAGGATTGAAGAGGTTCGGATAGAAAGGGAAATTAAGTCCAAGATATGTCGGGCCATATGAAATTATAGCTAAGCATGGACAAGTGGCTTATCAGTTAGCACTACCACCATCTATGTCAAGTGTGCATGACGTATTTCATATTTCCCTATTGAAGAAGTATGTCAAAGACCCAACGCAGGTTTTGACAGTGGATTTGCTGAAATTGACTGATGATTTGACATTTGAAGTAACACCAACAGAAATCACTAGTCGAAAGGTTCAACGTCTACGCAATAGAGATATCTACTATGTTAAGGTCACATGGAAAAGTAGAGACATGGAAGAGATTACATGGGAAGAAGAGAATGCTATGCGAAAGCAATACCCTCATTTATTTGATTCAGAAGGTACGTATAATTTTGAGGATGAAATTTTTATAAGTTGGGGGGAGTCGTAAGACCCGTGTCAATCTAACCCGGTCTTACCACCTTAAACCAGGTTTACCCGTCATGGTCGAGCCAAATGGACCAAGGGCGTGAAGGAGATCGAGATCCCAGGTATCAAATCGACCCAAAAACACTTAAAATAGGGGGAGGGTCGCATACCCAGCTAAGCAGGGTCGGACCTCCCAAAACAGAAAGTTAGACCCTCAGTTTTGAAGGGAGGGTCGGACAGCTTAGAACCCTAGGGTTGACGGGATCATCGACCCTCGATTATCGTAGGAAATAGAATTAGGAAATTTCCTAATTTCGATTGGGATTCTTTCCTAATCTCAGAGGGACTTATTTTAGGATGTTCCTACTCTATTTAAAGGACGTCCCTAGGCCTCTTTCACTCCTTTCACAACCCTAATTGAATTGAGAGAAAGAGAATAGAAGGAAAAGAAGAAGAAAAGGAACAAGGAAGAGAATTAAGCCGAAAAAGAAGAGTTGCAGAGAAGGATTATTCTTCTCAGGTATGGATACTAATTTCATGAGTTTCTACAGACCTTAGGTTAGTTATTGGTGAGAGTGTGATCTCCGAGAAACCCAAACCATCAATCTATGGTTGGATTTTCATGGAAGACCATAGAAGAATGCATGAAAGCTATTTAGGTGGATGATTCATGGTTCTAGACCATGGAATGAATGTTGAGTGGAATGTAGAAGCAAGCTATGGGACCCAAACACGAAGAATGGATTAAAAAGAGGGATTTGGACCAAAGTGCACAGAGGGTCGCACCGAGGGTCGATGACCATCCGATCCTAGGTGATTCTGACCATCGACCCTCAGTGTTCGGGAAGTTCAGAGTTAAGGGAGGGTCGCACCCAGGGTCGATCCTGACTCCGACCCTACCTCCGACCCTCAGTTAACAGAGTTGTTTTTAAATCTGGAATTAATTCTAATTAAATTCTATCGACTTTGTTAGGTCTTCTAGCAATATAATAACATTGTGAGGGTGATTCTAAAGCTTGGAAAAGTATCTTTTAGCAAGCTAAGGTGAGGAACCAGAACTCCAAACTAATTGGTTAATAACAAAATTGTTTTCTATTTTCTTAAGTCCTATGCCATGCTTGATTCTATGCGAAGATGTTTGTAATGTGCATACAACATGTCATCCAATATTTCTATTATTTGTTCATGCATAATTATTTTATTGTTTATAACATGATGATGATGATGATGATGATAGGAATAGGCATGTGATTGTATGTGTGTGGCTAGTGTACTTGATGCGAGCGAGTATCAGGGGAGGTGTGATGAGAACGTCAATAAACGTTAACCTTTGTCGGGTCTCAGCACTTTAACTCTATCTCTAACTCAAGTCTTGTGCATTAGCATCGTCGTATCGCCATTACTTTAGCAGAACTATTATGTCGTAGAGTATCAGGGGAGGTGGTCTCAGTCCTTGTAGTCTCTGACTCTACCGGGGGGGCCTTAGCCTTATCTCTATGGATATTCTGAGGGATGCTGGGGTGAGGCCTTGGATACACTTTTGGCATTAGGATTGGTTAGTTGCGAGCCCAGTTTGCAGCCCTCGCCAACAGGGGCTTACGTGTTGGTATGACAATATATAGCAATAAATGTTAACCTTTGTTATATAATGTTCATGGTTGGGTGCATGTGAGTCGACGATAAACGTGATCTTCGGGTGACGTCACACACTTGTGTATAGAGGCGGGGTCAATAAACGCGACCTTTGACAACCTAAATCTTTCTATTGCATACTGTAAACTTTAAACCGGACCAAAGATATAAATTGATTGCATGCATATGTACTGTTGCATTGTTTTGGCTACTCACTGAGCCGTGATGTGTGCTCACCCCTCGACGTCGAATATTTTTAGTTGATGATGCAGGTTATACCATTGAAGATTATATGAATGCGTCTGTGTACGGGAACGTGGCAGCAATGGAAGCTGTAGCTGAAGTGGATACACACGACTCCTCTTGCGAGTGCAACTCGTGTGTATTTGATTAGATATTTATAGGTTTCTTTATTTGGATTTATTAAGACATGTATTTGGTATTTAAATGTTTATGTCTCAGTTGAAACAGAATAAATTGTTACTTAAAGTTTAATGTCACATAGATTCTCAGTTCATTTATTTATAAGATTTCCGCTATTGTGTATTTATTCTGATTATGATTACGGATGTGTGTAAGTTTAGATAACGCGGTGATAGCCTACTTGAGATCCTGATTGAACCGTTGGTTTATTAGTGGTTCATCACACCATTCTGAATAGTGTGGAATTGGGATGTGACAAGTACAATGAGGGTGAAGAGTGTTTATCTCAGCCCACCCCACAGTTGTATTCGTTTGTGGAATCCCAATTTTTTACGCCATGAGGTGCAAGTGCATATAGACCAGTCTTATTTATACTCATTATATGGAATCAATGTATTCCTAGTCATATGGGTATTTATCTTGACATGATTTGTTGTTTATACATCATTCAAGATGTATTGAAGATGATGTTAATGAATTTGATACCTTTTTAGTAAGATCGATTTGGATTATGACAGGTGGACCAGTATAACTATGTTTTGTAATTAACGATAATTACTACAACTTTATTTTAATTAATATTTATATAATCCATGTGGGTACAAAAATATGACTACCAATATTCCACCAAAAGATATGACTACCATGTGAATTTTAGCAAAAATACATACATAATAATGACTTAATGGCAGTCATTGTATTATTTAAGGCAAAAATTTTTATTCCAGATTAGTGTTTACCAAATAGTCTCCTGCTCTCAGTGAGATCCGAAATCGATTCCAGATTAGTTTTAACAAACAGGCTCTAGCTCTCAATCACCTCTGGAATCGATTCCAGGGCAGCATTACCAAACAGGCTCCAAATAGGCTTCAACTCTCAATCAGCTCTGAAAATAAGTGGGAGCTCAAAAATGACTCCAGAGCAAGATCCTTGGAGCCGGAATCAGAATGTTACCAAACAGACACTTAAGGGCTGTTTGGTAAAACTTCAATTCTGGGATTCCTACTTCTGGTTCAAATTTCTACTCCAACTTCAAAAGGATTCAAGAGTATAAGGGAGTAGAAACATGTTTGTTAACCTAATTTAGTCATGGACTCCAGAGTAGTGATGGGGGGTGGCAGATGGTGGCACTAGTGGTGAGTGGTGATGGTTGGTGACGATGGTGGTGGGTGGGAGGTGGTGGTGAATGGTGACGGTGGGTGGGTGGTGGTGGCAGTGGTTGGTGGCTGGTGGTGGTGGCGATTGTAGGTGGCGGTGGGTGGTAGTGGATGGTGGTGGTGGTGGGTGGTGGTGGTGGTGGTTGGTGGCTGGTGGTGGTGGCGATAGTAGGTGGCGGTGGGTGGTGATTGAGGATGGTGGTGGTGGCGGTGGCGGTGGGTTGTAGTACATGGTGGTGGCGGTGGTGGGTGGTTGGTGGTGGTGGTGACAAGGGGTGGTGGTGGTGGCGGTGGTGGTAGGTGGTGATGGCTGTGGTTGGTGGCTGGTGGTGGTGGCGATGGTAGGTGGCGATGGTAGGTGCGGTGGGTGGTGATTGAGGATGGTGGTGGTGGTGGTGGGGTGGTGGTGGGTGGTGGCTGGTGGGTTGTGGTGTTGGTGGTGGTAGTTGGTGGTAGTAGTGGTATGGAGTGATTTTTACTCCAAAATTGTACTTTGAAGTCGAAAAGCATCTATTTGATGCTCCAAAAAATTGGATTCTAGAGCTCATTTGGAGCCAGTTCACTCATGGATTCTCCAGAAGTTCGAACCAGGTTATCAAACAGGCTTCTACTCTATTTATGCTCCAGAAGTCAGAATCCAACTTCTGGAGTGTTACCAAACACCCCCTTAGAATCAAAGCATTCGGAAGCGAACTTTCTCTTTTGTTATCAATTAATCATCGGTTCGATTTTAATTTACGTTGATTTACGTCTCGGATCGAACGGGTAAACTTTGTGATCACACACAAACAGCGTCTCCGCATTGCGGATTGCACATTAATTGGGTGGGTAATCGGGTCTTCTGTGGTTCGTTGCATATTCTTGAGATCCAAAGCGTTCCCATAGAAGTTATTAGGGCAGTTTCGTGAGCACAAGACGAGCTTTCCGTGATTTCAGACTCAGTGTACATTGGAGCTGTCGAATTGAAATTTGGTGCTCTTTCTTTGTACATTTGTCAACTGTGAGTTCCATTCTCTCCGAATTTCTTTGCGAAAATTTATCCATTCTGATATGTAGATTGGATTCTCATTTGTTTCTGCAATTGAATCATTTGGACTCATTCAAATCCAATGTTGATAAATTACTTGAAAAATTGCACGAGCATGACAATTGATGATTCTGTGCATATCTATAATCGATTGCTGGGTTTATTTTGAAATCTTAATTACTGCGCACAGAATGAATTTGAGGGGTTGTTCCCCTTTTGTATTTTTGCGATGATCTGTTCTGGGTAGTATACATACGAACACACAATCTTATGTTTAGAATGCTATGGACAAGTTTTTTTTTTTCCTTTTTTCCCAGTTAGAAGAGAACCATGGATCCTTCAGAACTGAGGTATTTAGAGGACAATGACACGCCTACGATGAAGACGATTAAGGGTGCGACTTCGGGTCTGGCTGCTGGGACTATTTGGGGAACAGTTGTTGCGACTTGGTATGATGTGCCTCGTGTTGAGAGAAATGTTGCGCTTCCTGGGTTGGTAAGGACACTGAAGGTGATGGGTTACTATGGTTTGACCTTTGCTGCAATTGGTGGGGTTTATATAGGGGTGGAGCAGATGGTGCAAAAGTATAGGATGAAGAGAGACTTTGTTAATGGAGCTGTGGGTGGATTTGTTGCTGGAGCTACTGTTTTGGGTTTCAAAGGTAAGGATCTGGTGTCCATCTTTATAGGAATTTTTTTTTTTTTCGTCTTATGGTTTTGTTGATTATTTGGTAACCATGTGGGATTTATTACTGTCCAGAGCTGAAGTTTCTGATACGGACTGATGACTGTTAGAAGGTGTAGTGGCTTGATTACTTTTGTTATTAATAATTTTAGTGTCTTACAAAAATGCTCATAGTGGTCTAAATTTGTTGGATGGTCATTCACAAATAAGGGCCTTATGGGTGTTTTCTGTTGATGAAATGGAGGATTAGCCATTCAAAATTTAAAAAATTTACTACTTTTTCAGCTTAGAGTTTTTCCTGCAAAATGTTTCAAATGCAAAGTGTGTGTTATTAGAGTTATATTATTGACTACAAAGGAAAAAAAATTCAATTGGGGCAATATTTCAAGTTGTTAGGGTAATATAATCAGGCATTTTTATCGTTTTGGGTATGTAATTTATGCATATTTGGTGTATAACGTTGGGTATTTGATTGTAATATGCTCACATGAGTCTGTATTTGGTGTCATGTGGCTGTTATTGGATATTGAATGGGCATGCCATTGGCCATTCTCGTCTTTGTTTGCATTGGAAGCTGACTTTAATCGAAAGAAGGAAAGGAGAAAACAGCCAATCCCAATGATCAGCAAATTTGTTAGTAAAGCCCAAAATGATTTTTTTTGTGTGGATAAATTACTTTTTGTTCAAAGTAGTGCAACAGTAGTACGACAGAAGAACCCTCCAAAAAGGGAATCACTCAAAGAACTTACTCAAAACAAGGACAGACACATCCGAAAGGAAAACACTAGAAAAAACTTACAAAGGGATACCATTTGCTAAACATTGTTTAACCATGTTATCCCCTATTTTGCCAAGCCCTCAGCATGCTTTATCTAGGTATCCATAGGGTTTATAAGTTAGATTGAGATAGTAGGTGGGGGACAGGTTTGCTATAATGATGTTTCATAATTATAACTACACTGGCTTTAGACAAGCTATTAGGCGGGTTTTGTAGAATAACTGAAAGGTGTCTCCTTGATTATGAGAAGTATATTGTTTAATTTTCTATGGGGAGCTTGATATGTGTTGTGTATCCTGTATTATTGGAAAATATAGGAAATCGCTTTTTAGTGCTCTTCTAAATCGAGGAGGTGTTTACTATGAGGGTAATTGATGTAGTGTCAGGGTTTCAGGACTCAATTTGGCTACCAATTTACACCGGTTTCAACTTACACAAATGGACATACTCTCACCCTTGCATCACAGCAGATTTTTAAACCATAATTTGGTGGGGACCATTTCATAGTGCTTTTTTAAGCTTCTTCTCTCCATGTCTTCAGCTTTGGTTCAGGCATGGTCTGATGGGTGGATCCTGTTAAGGTGGTTATGGAATCATTGGGAACAATCTTTCACTTTTACTGCCATCTGCAGGGAATCTTGACTGGTTTTGGGGAAAGTTCTGCAGGTTGAGAAGCTAATAATATTTGTTACTTCAAAATTTCCTTACCAAAACTGATCTCATGGAGTTATGGAGTCATCTCCATTGCTAATTATTTCTGGTCAATCTGGTGGTGTTATCAAAAGGTGGTGAGGATCTTACTAGATTAAAGATCCTCTTGTTATTGGAGTTGTGATGTTGGACAGCCTGGATTCAAGTTAATTCTTTAAACTTGAAGAGAGAGAGAGATGGGTTTTATACTTTTATTAATGGCTGATTGAATAAGAGGAGATTGAGGTGCTGGACTGAGAAAATAATCAAGAAGAATGTAGGTTTCCAACGAAACGAGTAATCAAGTTACCGTTTTCTAGAATGACGGACTTTATAGGTGAAATACATTTGATGAGTGAGGAATAGGTGCAATTAATAATCCATTTTGGGTTTTAAGCGAGAGTTTGAAATCGAATGGGTTGGAGTTGTTACTTGTAGTCAATTGGGCTTTGGGAAGCTACATTTATTCTGTGAAAGTGAAACAAAAAGGGATTCCAATAAATTATTGTAATAAAATAAATGGAAACATGAAGAAGATGATACTAAGTAGGTCTCGTACCAATAATTAGAAAGTATTGCTCCTTTTAGGTTTGTGAGCAATCTCAAACATAGCAACAACAGGAAAATAACTTTGTTCCTCAATAGCTGAAGTATAGGCAACAATTCTCGATTTTCTTGTGTTTTTGAATAGGTCGAGACGAGATGTGCTAGGAGACTTGGTCTCGACCAGTCTCAACCATTTCTCGACTTGTTTCAACCAAATCTCAACCTGTCTACTTGACTATTTAATACTTATTGGGTTTTTTGGCTATGACCATTAACTAATTAAGTGTTGTTATGTTTATTCTTCTCTTAAAATATAGTTTTATTGTCTAAGTTGGCATTTTTTGATCTTTTACTAGTGTACATTATGTAAAATAGCCAATATTACCCTAGGTTTACAAGTTACAACTGGGTTCAGGCCGACATTGTTAAACATTGGTGTAAACCCAAACAACCACCATGTGTGATTATTTTTATAATTTTATGATTTAAATGTGTTTATGCATGCTAAAATAAGGTTTTCCTAGAATATCGGGCCTTATAATGGCCATTTTAGCCCCGAGACGCAATTTTTTAGCCTCCGCGGAGATTTTACACAGTCTCACCGAGATTTCGATATACTCGGTTTTTGAAAGGGTCGAGACACCTTCAAGACTTGAGATTTTGAACCTTACAAGTGGCATATAAGAAGGCTTGGAACGTTTGGCATTTGTACTAATCATACTATTAATTATATATGCCCCTTCGATCAACAACCAGTATTGACCCAGGTAATGAACTTTCTAACTTTGATTTGGTCAAACATAGGCAGACTTCATTTGAAACACATGTTGAGATGGATGTATGGTAAAACTAGGAAGGATAAGGTAAGGAATGATCGTATTTGAGCTGATTTGGGAATAGCACCGATACATGATAAACTACGAAAACGCCGTTTGAGATGGTATGACCATGTTCAACGGAGGCCGTTAGATGCTCCTATATGGAGGAGTGATTTGATTCAGATTGAAAGATCTAAAAGAACTAGGGCAGACCTAAGATGACCTTAGGGGAGGTAGTGACGAAAGACATGCATAGCTTAGGCCTTGTTTCAAGTATGACATCAAATAGAGCTGATTGGAGGAAAAAAATCGATATAGCCGACCCTATTTAGTTGGGATAAGGCTTTGATGTTGTTGTTGTTGTTGTTATTGTTGTATGTGGTCATGGTTGGGCAAATAAGAACAGATTTTTCCACTTTTTCTCTTTCCTCTTGTTTTATAACTACAAATAGTTCTAAGTTCCAACGTCCTTAGAAATAAATAGATTATGACAAAGTAGGGCGCTGCCGCGCTGGCTATGACTGCATCCCTCAACGTGCACAGACAAGGATCAGATTCAAGGCTTCAAGATAGTGGACAAGGAATTAGTAGACCCCATCTTTCATTAAACAATTCTAATATGATATTTATCAAAAGAAAAAAAATAAGTGGCTTCATAGTTGCATCATTTAGAATGTCTCCTTAGTAGTCTACAAGGATTGAGAGCTTGGTTTCAAGGCTGGTTTCGGTCAAACTTGAAACTGAGTTGTCCTAGGCTTTGACCTGGGATTTTTCCTGGTGGCAGTTGTAACCGATGTCTTGAGGGCCAAAAATTGTTTTTTTAATCTTTTTTTTTTTGTAGCCTATTTTACTAGTGTACACCTATTCCCTCTATTAGTTTCAAGAAAAGAATATCCAAAATGGAATTATATGGTGTAGACCCAAGTTTGCTAGTGTACATTGAATGCTGCTGTATACTAGCCCACTAAGGCACTGACTACATATAATATATCTACAGGATATGCTTCTTAAACTCCTCAATGGCAGCCCTCTTTTCCTGTCTTCTCAGTGACCTGCCCCTCATCATTGTTGCAAAGGCTTTCTTTATGTTGCTTGGGACACTACGGCATGCTGTGGCATCTCTATTCCAAGGTTGTAAATTTTGGATCTCAATCATGTCTCGGTGAGGTCCGAGATTTCCGAGATCTCGGCAAGATATCGAAAATCTCAACCGAGACACTGCCTTTTTTTGAACATAGAAAGGTCAAGATTTTTGAGATTTCTGAGATCTTGCCGAGATTTGAAACACTGCTCTATTCCCATCAGCAGATGCCAGTTTAATCTAGTGGCTCTACCTTTCATAATCTTCTTATGGCAATAGCTACATTGTATTTTCTTCGTGTCAGCCGATATGGCTATCCCATGCCTTCATTTAATGTCCCCGCTTGCCCATTGCGCAGTAGTTGGTACACTGTTGAAACAAGAAGACAAATATTATTACCATGCAAACATCAAATAAGAGTCAGAGGACTACAACAAATCCTATTCTCTTTATGTCATATTTTTTCCCTAGTTAAAACATTTTTTTTTCCATTATTAAATAATTAATAAACCCTTAAATCAGAAAAAAAAATTATAAATGAACATCACATCATTATTCAATGTTGGCGGAAAACATATTTTCAGTACATTCACTATTTTTCATGATTTTTCCAAACAAAAACACTATATTTTGCTCATTTATTTTCAAATTCAGAAATTATTTAGAAATATCCGAATATTTAAATAAAAAGTAAAAAGGAAAAAAGTCTGACTCTGTCACGCTGCAGATTGGTGCCTTTTTTGTCCAAGTACATTAATTTGAAGTCCATCTCTCACATATTACCCATATTTTTTTTTTCAAAAATTGGTTATAGGAAAATCATATTTTTCAAGCAGAAATTTCAGTAAATAAATTACCAACCAAAATTGTAATCCGACTCCATGGAATTGTAGATCAGGCCATTCTAACTGACATAAAAAATTAAATGGAAACCATGATGTCTACAAGAAAAGTTAGTTTACTTTCAAGTGCCAAATCTTGCAACCCAAGCTGTAGTGTAGTTGGATGTGTGCTAGAATGCAAGGAAATGAAGAAATCTTTGACAAGATTTGAAGTTTACAAAAAATGGAGTTGTAAAGTTGAAAACCCACTTTATAGTGTCGAAACATACCCTCTCGGTTTCGATCGAAACAATGTATTTTATATAGTGGTCAAATTCAAGTGCCAATCGAAACCAGGTTTTGGTCGAAAACTGATCGAAACCAGGTCAAGTTTTGAAACAAATTGGTACCGAGCCTTGGTTTCATCTCGGTACCTATTGAAACCGAGATATCACAGTTGAAACCACTAGTTTCGATCGAGATTTAGATCAATGGTAGTCTAAGAAAATCTTAGATGGCATGGCTGTCAACAAGACTGCAACTTTGTTGCAGGGGTGAGATCCTTTGGGAAAGTTATGGCCAAAGGCTTGAAAACTGTTTTATATCATATATAATACACAACAACAACAACAAAGCCTTATCTCAGCTAAATGGGGTCAGCTACATGGATTTTGGCCCTCCAATCGGTTATATTCGAGGTCATACTTGAAACAAGGCCTAAGCTATGCATGTCTTTCCTCACCATTTCCCCTAGAGTTATCTTAGTTCTGCCTTTAGCTCTTTTAAATCCTTCAATCTAAATCAAATCACTCATCCGTACTGGAGCATTTAAAAGCTTCTGTTGAACATGACCATCCCATATCAAACGACTTTCTTGTAGCTTACCATGTATCGACACTATTCCAAAATCAGCTCTAATATGATCATTCTTCACCTTATCCTTTCTAGTTTTGCCACATCCATCTTAATATCCTCATCTCAGCTACACTAAATTTATTTATATGATACTCCTTTTTTTTTTTTTTTTTTTTTTTTTTTTGGGTAGGTAGAATCCCAAGGAGAATTGAACTCATGACCTCTTCATTTTGAGGTGTTGGTCTTTTGCCAACTGAGTTATCCCCTTGGGGTCTATATGATGCTTCTTTACTGTCCAATAATCTACACCATACGTCCTAGCCAGTTAAATGACTCTCCTATAAAATTTTTCTTTAAGTTTTATAGGATTGTACTAATCACACAACACTCTGAGCGCACCCCTCCACTTCACCCATCCTATTTTTATTATCTGTGAAACATCATCCTCTATGCAAGGTTTGAGGTGCGGGTTTTGAGGCTAGTTACGACCAACCTCGAAACCGAGTTATCTCGGGTTTTAACTTAGCCAATGGCCCTAACTATTAAGCATTAACATCATCAAACTATAATATAGGTACTGGACATGGAATTATGTAATTAAAACAATATAAGTGTTCATTTAATACATTTAATTCTCATACATCAATACACATGGAGTTTCGTGGTGCATCTAATCCACGAGTCGCGTACCACTGATGGTGTCGATAATGATCCTTTGATTGTAGCACATATGTATCCCATGACATATCTTGGGCCCATTTGTTCCGAAAGTTAGCGACAACCCACATATATACCCTATCATTAGCATGATGGAGGTATCCCAGTCTAGGATATGGTTAATCGAGAGAGGTAGTAGGTGCAGTAAGAGTAGGTATAGGCATAAGAAGAGGATAGGAGATGATGTTGTCAACAAAATATGACCCAACACCTGACTCACCTCTATTTTGATTGCTAGGGTATGAAGAAGAAGAGTCTTCATACCCGCCTCCATTCCCATGAGGGCCACCACCATGGCCACTAGCATACATTCCATACCCACCATATGCTGTCGTATCGACACTCTCGATGTCACAATCATCATGAAGTGCTACAATCATCATGAAGTGCTACAATCATCATGAAGTGCTAGACTTGGGCTCTCTAGGATGAAAGATGGTGCACCCCAATGCCCAGATCCTCTACTCTTCCTTAAATTCATGGCTTCCATGGTGCGAGACATGCTTGATATAGCCAAGGTTTGAGGTGCTGTTTCGAGGCCAATTTTGACCAGCCTCAAAACCAAGTTGTCTTAGGTTTCGAATTGAACTAGTTTCGATTGAAACTTGGTATTTTTTGGGTTCGACTCTTGCAATCGGGCCAACCCAGCTCAAAATTGAGTTGTGCCGGTCAAAACCAGTGGTTTCGATTTGCACCTCGAACTATGGATATATCCATGGGACTCGCTTTTTCTGCCTCCTTAGGTATGAATTGTCTGCGTGAACCTAGATTGTAGCCTTTACTAGTACTAAGGCGTGAACCGTGGTCGAAATCCTGCATGGCATAATCGAACTGACTTTCCCTTGTGAATCTGATGGGATCTGGTAGTGGCTCTTTTACTAACTCTGGCTTCTCCATCTTATCTGACTTTTCGTGCATAAGGTTGCATATCTATCATCACCACTAGGTTTACCACCAACATCATCATCATCATCATCATCACCATTACAACCAGCTTGGGTGGGGGGAAGGTGAATCTCCTGTGGAGCACGACCAATTCTTGGAGTCATCGTCTTCACTAGCTTGATATTCAAATGGCGTCGGGGCTACAAGTGGACTCTACTCTCTGATGCCAATAAACTCATCCACATCAACATGTAACTCACCAGCACGATAAAGTTTGGCTGACCCCAGGCTCATCTAACAAAGGCTCACCACGACCCTTAATCCACTCATAAAGAGGATCTTCTTCCTCTTTGTTCAACTTGAAGATTTCATTCAGCTCGATTGGGTTGTATTGTTGTCCATGCCTAGGCATATGCGCTCCCCTCTCGATCTCATATTATAGTGCACATACACCAAATCATTAAACCTCTTTGCACCCAATCGATTTCTTCTCTTGGTGTATATGAGTGAAAATGTGCTCATGTTGTGTTCACATCCAGTAGCGGAGCATGTCTAGGATAGCACTTTCACTACTATTTTACGAAGGTGGGGTGAGTTCGACCCATATAGCACCAATCATTCAGTTGCAAAATAGCATAGAACAATGTTGTTAGATGATGACATTTATATTACATGCTTAAACATTAATAGAGAGGTCGAAGGTGATTGTACATACAAAGTGCAGTGGTTATCCGACCAGAAATTGCTGTTGCCTGGCCAAAACTCCTAGTGGCATCCCTATAGCTTTTGAGCTGGACCAAACATTGATGGGTAATATTGTTAGCAAAAAAAAAAAAAAGACGTCCTAGTGCACGAGGCTCTTGTTACTGCAAGGTCTGGGGAGGGGCAAAATGTACCCTGCCTTACTCCCATAACATGGAGAGGTTATTTTCGTGTTTTGAACCCGTGACCACCAGGTTGTAATATGACAACCTTACCGTTACACCAAAGCTCGCCCTCTTTATAGTGTTAGCAACAATACCATATTTATAAATTATAATGACATAGGTTTATCAATAGCAAACCAAATAAAGTAGTCGTCTTATTTCTTGTTTTGATGTCCAAAAAATTATTTCCATTTAAATGACTTTAAACAGGATTCACATATTTCGAACAAGGTTTGACCGAAGTGTAACTCTTTTATTGTTATTCGGATTCAAGCAATCTCGGATTTGTTGGATAGTTGATTATGCTAGCTTTGCAATAAATCGAAGATTGTTTAAATCCGAGTTATATTAAAAGAGTTATGCTTCGATCAAACATTGTTTGGAGTATGCAAATGCTGTTTAAAGTTGCCCTTGGATAAAAATAATCTTTTGGGTATCAAAGCATGGGATTATTTTGGCGTACTCTTGGTTTAGTAATACTTTACTATAATAAGATTTATGAAAAATTTAGATTTGAGAAAAAGCCTAACATTTGGAGATTGAAAAGTACCCCCGCACCCAAAAATCTGATTTCTGTTCTTGAACGGGAAAGTAGACTTCTTATCCTTTTGGAATTTGAAATTTAGACTATTTTTACTAGATTCAAATTGGGCCGGGAGGGGGGTGTTTGCTTATTTATGAATAATATCTCAAGTAAATCATTTATAAAATCAAAGAAACATTTACTTGATATTAGTCATTAAAACAAATAGAAAAAACAAGAGAAGAAAGGA
Source organism: Protea cynaroides (assembly GCA_028583415.1). NCBI lineage: Eukaryota > Viridiplantae > Streptophyta > Magnoliopsida > Proteales > Proteaceae > Protea > Protea cynaroides. The sequence continues at coordinate 53,247,863 of CM053275.1, read as the reverse complement.
GGGATAGAAAATCGATGTGTCAAGGAAAGAGAGTGTATATCATTAGCTTCTCTCCTTGTAGCTTGTATTTATATAAAATAGAAAACAATTATTAGATAGGATATATGACTCTATAAGTCAGAGTCCTAGTCACAAACTAAAGACAAAGTAAACTTCAAATAGGAAAAGGAAACTAAGGCCCCGTTTGATAACACTCCAGCTCCCTTGGAGTTACTTTTGGTTCGAAGTCAGTGTTGGCTTCTGCTCTAAAATCAATAGAATCCTGCTTGATAAAAATGAATATGGAATCGGTTCCAGATCTAGTGGTGGTGGTGGTGGTGGTGGTGGCGGCGGCAGTGGTAGTGGTGGTGGGGGTTGCCGTGGGAGGTGGTGAGCGGGTGGTAGTGGTGGTGGCCGTGGGTGCTGGTGACGATAGGTTGCTGTGGGTGGTGGTGGGTTGCTGTGGGTGGTGGTGGTGGTGATTGCGGTGGTGGTGGCAGTGGTGGCGGTGGGTGGGGGGGTGGTGGTGGTTGTGGTGGGGGGGTGGTGGTGGTAGTGGCGGTGGGTGGTGGTAGTAGCTCCCTTAAAAGTAGCTATGGAGCAACCAGAGCTACCCTTTTTAGCTCTCGAATATCAGTTCCTAGAGACGAAATTAGTCCGGTTCACTCCCCGGGAGCTTGAGATCGAACCAGTATCAAACGGTATTCTTCTCCGAAATAGCTCAGAGAGTCAGGAGCAAAAAAACCTGCTCCAGGAGTGTTATCAAACGGAGCCTAACAAACCTAATTGGTAAAGGAAACTAATAAAACAAATTAATAAACTAATTAGGAGTCCATATACTAAAAGGAGATCTAATTACAATAGTACTATAGAAACAATAGGACTGTAGAGTCCTATTCCAACACAGAAACTATAGTTAAAGAGTCCTACACAAACTGTGCAGGTCAAATAGTCCCACACGATGAGGAATGTAAGTAGGTCCCATCGTGTGGATTGTAGTGTAGTTTAACAATCATAAATAAGTTTGCCTGCTTAACTCTGGACACAATCCCAGTTCTCAATGTACACTAGCAAACTTGGGTGCACACTACATAATATCATTTTTTTTTTTTTGAAACTGATGTGGGAGTTAGGTGTAAAAAGGTTAAAATATGATACACAAAAAAAAGTGAGATCGAAAAAAAAGTTACGGGCCTCGAAACCAAGGTTTCGAGTTGATCCAGTAAAATCCCAGGTTTTGACAGAAACTTGGTCGAAACCCGAGACAACTCGGTTCCGAGGCTGGTCGTAACCGGCCTCAAAACCGGCGTCTTGAACCTTGGTTAAAATAAAGAACAAACAAATTAGAGCAAACCGAGGAGTTGCCACTATTCATGATAATTTGTGAGAAACTTGTTTAAGGTGGCATGGACATGTGCAAATGGAGGCCTTTGAATGCCTCAATACGGAGAAGTGATTTATTTCAAATTAAAGGGGCTAAAAGAGCTCGGGGAAGGCTAAAGATGACCTTAGGAGAAGTGGTGAGGAAGACTTGAATAGCTTAGTACTGGAATCACGCATGGCTTTGAATAGAGTTGATTGGGGAAGAAGGATCCTTGTAGCCAACCTCATCTTCGGATAAGGCCGAGTTGAGTTGGTTTACCGTCACAGTATTCCATGAAGTTGATGGACTTTCTCGTCAGCACAACCCAACCATCACACGACTGTCATGTCGTCGTCATCATTTAGTCCATTTATAAACCTCCTGTCTCTGTGGGGAAAATAAGGCTTAGTTTGGATCCATTTTTTTTTATAATCTATTTATCAAAAATCGTTTAGAAAATCATTTTTTATCAAAAATAAAATGTTGTTTGGTAACTAGAATAAAAAATAGGTTATAGAATAAGAAATAGCTTTGGTATGCCTATGCTCATAATAGATTTCGACTAATCTTCCTCGTGACCTTCTTCTCCTTCTTGCTGTTCTATCCCTGGCAAGAATAGAAAGATAAAGATGAAGACTGAAATAAAGTAATTATACACGTTTTTGCATAATTTCTTACCTCAATGTAAGAAACTGAAAACCAAAGCACCCACAAAACACACCTTATCAAACTCTATCGTTAGAACAACAGACTTCATGTTGCAAGGGAATCTCAGAACCATTTCCATCAGCCCAGGTGAAACCTGTATTTGCTCTATTATGATGTCTGAAACAATTTGTGCTTCTCTGCCAACAAAAATCTGAAGAGTATGAAAATGAACTTTCACATACCAAGGGACAACTTGGAAAATGTCAACCCGTACCCTACAACCATCTTTAACAAGAGCAGCACCCAAGAATCCTCCAACCGTTTCTGTACATTTCAAGGTAATAGCAATAGAACCTCTTGCATTCCCACTTCCCATTAAGAACCTACTCGCATGGAAAGGTGCTCGAGGGGAGGACCAAAACACAGGCTGTTTCCACTTCAAATTTACGTCAAATGGCTCATAATCACTGTACTTCTCAGTAGAGAACTCATATAGAACAGCTGACACAGGATTGAATCCGCCCCAGCGTTCGTAGTTCCAGCGGCCTTGCATGAATGACAACTCCATCTCACGAATTCGGAATTTTTGGACCTAATCAAAGCAGCATAAAAGCCCATAAATTATGAGGTTCTGAACTATCAGAAACTGCAGTATTTAAAGACGATAACTATAACAAACCCTGGATTCACAGCACATGTGAAGATGCTCAAAACACAAAACCTGTTTTTCAGAAGAAGGGTTGAAGAGGTTGAGGCATAAGTACCAGTTGAGCGATGGCTTGGGGGAAGAGCCGGTGGTGGCGGCTATGGCTGGTTGATGGAGGAGTTCTGCTTTCGAAATAGAAATGAGAAAGAATTTTCTGATCAGGCAAGAGCTTCAGAATCAATCATTCGGAGAACTCTTCTTCTTCGGTGGATCCAGCAAAGGTTGGAACAAAGCAATATTATAGTGGCATAGTAGAATGAACAAGAGAAATATCAGACATCGAAAAAACATTATCGGTTTCAGTGACACGCCATTAGTAAATAATCGTATTATTCTCTGCTATATCGTTATGGCTTGATCAAGCAAAAACAGTAGGAGACGATGATGGAGGAGAATTTCCTGCAAATAACCGAGGGGAGAGAGGGAGAGAGATGGGTTTGAGCAAATGTGGAATGAACAGAGAAGGTTTGAGCAAATGTTATAAAAAAATATGAAATTTACTATTTTATCCTTGTTAAAAACATGTGCTCATTAAATTTATGTGCAAAAACAAGTGAAAATCATTTTTGGGCAAAAATCAAGAAGGGGTCAAAACCTCTTTTTGATTCTTGGCCTTATTTTCATTTCTGTTTATCATAAATAACATCTAAAAATAATACCAAACACTTAAAATAGTAAAAAATTAAAATAAAAATAGAAATAAAAATGGATCCAAACTAAGCCTAAACTATCATCAGCTCGTATGGTATCTATCATACTTTGATAGTAAGGCCTTGTAGTGGCATGTGCTGGGATGTTGTCGTAAAAGAGCCACTTAGACACAACATCCCCAACTTTCCCCCTCTAATTAGGCACGTGCTTCAACTTGAGTTGCATGGTGTCATGTGTTGTAAAATGACGGGATCCTACTGCAGGATCTCAACAGGGTCCTCTTTTTTTTGCTAGAAGTCAAATTTTTATTGAAAAGAATAAAAAGAATACATCAACCACCTCTCTGGGTGGAAAACTCCACCTTCGGCGTTGCCATCAGCCATAGTTTTCAAGGCACCAAGGCGAACCAAGGCGTTAGAGGCCTGACGGGCGCCTGATTTTCCAAGGCGTCACAAGGCCGCCTGGGCGCCTAGGCGCCTAAGGCGATGCCTTGACAACTATGCCATCAGCAGAGTCCATCCAGAGGTTACAAAAACCAGACCTATTGAAATCTATACCTAGGTCTGTGGGAAGCATCCCACATGACCTCCCTTGCCACAAAATCCGGGCACTGCCCCCAAACGTAAGACTGACCATCCTTTGCAGCCTTTTTGGCCTAGAGATCTGCTACTATGCTTGTTTCATGGCAGCAATGAGTAAACTGAACTGTACAGTTGGCTAACCTCCTTGAAATTCTTACCCCTCTCTGTAAAGCGACCCATGGAATGCTATTGCTGCTTAAGCATGTCACCACCGAACTTGAATCGCTCTCCAACCAGATCTTTCTGAAACCCAGCCGCATGGCCTCCTGAATCCCTCTCATTGCACCTCTCAGCTCTGCCATGAAGTTGGTCTCCACCCCAGTGTGCTCAACAAAGGCAGGCGACACTTGACCCTAGCTGCTTTGGATCAATCCCCCTCCTGTAGATATACCTGGGTTTCCTTAACTGCATCCATTAAATTTTACCTTGCACCACAGCTCAATAGGAGGTCTCTAGGACAACTCTACAATACTCACAGTCTTCCCTTGCTTTACTATCAAGTTGAGCGTTCTGGTCCATAGCCGATCTCACCACACATGGCTCTTTCACCGATAAATCCTTGCAGCTTCCTGAAATCCACGCCTAGGTTCTCCTTTGATGCAACTTTGTTGTCGTAGAAGCTCTGATTCCTAGTTCTCCAAATACAGATAATAATCACCGCTAGCAGCCCCTTCCAGATATTTGTCATAGGTAAAACACGACATTTCCTTTTCCACCATGTCAATAATTTGGCATGAGTCACTATAGGAGGGCATGAGACTTCAAAAAGAAAACCAACCTCCCTCCATATCATGTTGCTGAATTCGAATAGAATACTAATAATTATATACATATGAAATCCAAGGCATAAATATTATTGGTAATGCTCAAGCCCAAAACAAATGCACCAAAGTTTCTTTTTGTTTGTGGCAAAGATGACAACGTAGCAAGGCATATAGATTTTTTCCGGATGTAGACATTCGTAGAGACTGTTAAAACTTAAAGAAAATTTTTATAGGACAGTTATTCGATTGGCTATGATGTATGGAGCGGAATGTTGAGCAGTTAAGAAGCATCATATAGATAAACTTAGTGTAGCTAAGATGAGGATGTTGAGATGGATGTGTGGTAAAACTAGGAAGGATAAGGTACGGAATGATCGTATTAGAGCAAATTTGGGAGTAACGCCGATCATAGTTGTCAAGGTGACAAGGCGATCCAAGGCATTCGGGGCCATCCTGGGCGCTTAGGTGCCTGGCGCCACCTAGGCGTTGCCTAGGCTACCAAGGCGTTCCTAGTGTATTTTTTTTATTTCTAAAATATTAATGCTATAGTAATGTTTATATATGCAATATTCTACATAAATAATCAACATTTAAGACATAACTTTATTAATATGAGAAAACCAACAAGGCAACAAATAATGAGTTAAGTAGGCAAAACATATTTATAATTAACATTTGCGTACTTTTAACAAATTTGATCGGAGTGTAATTCCTTTAATATATATCGGATTTCAGCAATTTAGAATTCGTTGCAAAGCTAGCATAATCAGCTTTCCAATAGATCCGAGATTGTTTGAATCCGAGTTATAATGAAGGAGTTACACTCCGGTCAAACCTTGTTCAGAGTACACGAATGCTGTTTAAAGTCTTCTGAATGTAAATTATTTTTTGGGCATCAAAACAAGAGATTATTTTGGTGCGCTCTTGGTTTTTAGTGATGCTTTATTATAATAAGATTTATAGAATTTTTATATTTGGAAAAAAGCCTAGCATTTGGAAGTTGAAAATCGCCCCCGCACCCAAAAATACGGTTTTTGTTCTTGAACTGGAGGGTTGATTTTTTATCCTTTTGGAATTTGAATTTTAGACTATTTTTATTGGATTCAAATTAAGGGGGGTATTTGTTTATTTATGAATAATATCTTAAGTAAATGAAATATAAAATTAAAGAAACATTTACTTAAATAATATTAGTCATAAATAAGTACTGCTTAATAAATGTTGTTCCTGTCTTGCCTAATAAATCTTTTGAAGAACATTTAGAATAACACATTGAAAACAAGACAGTCACCTAGGCACTCTAGACGTCCAAGGAGCCCTAGGCGACACCCAGAGTGCCTGGGTGACTGCCTTTCTCACATTCACAAGGCGTCCAGGCTTCAAAAAAAGGCCCGGATGCTAACCGACGCCTTGACAACAATGGCGCCAATACATGATAAATTACGAGAAAGCTGTTGAGATGGTATGGCTATGTTCAACGGATGTCGTTAGATGTTTCTGTGCGGGGGAATGATTGGATTCAGATTGAATGATTTAAGAGCTAGGGGTAGACCTAAGATGACTCTAGGGGAAGTGGTGAAGAAAGACATGCATAGTTTAGGCTTTGTTTCAAGTATGACATCAAACAAAGCTGATTGGAGGACAAAAATCTATGTAGCCGACCCCATTTAGTTGGAATAAGGCTTTGTTGTTGTTGTTGTTGTAATCATCCGTAGGGAATCTCCTGTGGCACCAATGCCTAGAAAAAAAAATGAATCACGTGGAATCACTGATTTTTCCCACACCATCTAGTACCAGGCTGGTTTTGGGTTTTGAGCTCAGAGCAGATTCCACGCTGATTTTACAGAAAACCTACCCCTCTGTTCGGCTGCCCATACCAGCCTATCCGTGCAAGCATGTGTTAATGGGATTCTTGAGCAGTGCTAGACCAGTGCTGAAGAGTTCTCGAAGAAATATCAGGCCATCTCCACTCGCCATTAGAAGTAAACCGAGCAAGGGAGCAGTCCATGTCCCTGATCTGTCAAAGTTCAATCCCAGCCTGTCATGCAACTTGAAATCTCCTAACCAGCGATCCCTCCACAAGTGGATTTTCGAGCCATCACCATTTATCCAACGTGAATGTTTCGCTGTCCAATCCCAGAGGTCATGAATACTAATCCACACTAGAGATGCATAAGTAGACCTTCGAGTTGAACCGTCTTTTGTGAGGTATCTACCTCGGATAAAGTTCGCATATGCTGAGTCCTCAGATCTCATTTTCCAAGCCATCTTAACCAGCAGGGCAGCATTCACATCTTTCAATCGTCTTATACCCAAACTGCCTACCCTCTTAGGTTTGCACACATCCTCCCATTTCACCACCACTGCTTTCCTTTTATTTGGGTCCCCTGTCCAAATAAAGTTTTGCATCCACACCTCTGCTGTTTTCATCATCCCACGAGACCATTTATATACTGAGAACGAATGGATGAAAGCACTTCTCAAAACAGATATGACCAGTTCCACCTGCCCAACAATGGAAGTCACCCATGCCAGGTAGAGAATTTTTGCTTGAACCTGTCCAGAAAAGGGAGAAAATACTCCTTCCTTAAACGTCCCTTGAACAAATTCACCCCCAGGTATTTCGTAGGGAAGCTTCCTGCAGTAAATTGCAAGCACCCAAACAGTCTCTGTCGTCAACCTTTAGAGACTTCCATTGAGAAGAAGAGTTTGCTTTTAGCTGTGTTGATCCTCTAACCCCCAAATTCCTGATACATCTTCAGCATATCCTTCAAATGTTTTCCAGCACTAAGGCTAGCTTTCACGAATACAAATTAATCATCTGCAAACATGAGATGGGTTGGAGCCGTCACACCCCTGCCCTTAAAAACTGGCTTTAGCCAACCATTCAGAGTCATTTACTTCAGCCCCTTGCATAAAACTTTCTCATCCAGAACAAACAATAGAGGGGATAATGGGTCACCTTGTCTCAGCCCACGTTCTGTCCCAAAGAAACCAACCGGTCCCCCATTAATCATGATGGACAGCCTTGCTGACTTCAAGAGGGAGCAAACACGCTGCACCAACACCTCAGTGGAACCAAACTTCCGGAGTGCCGCAAACAGAACTCCCATTCCAGCGGGTCTTATGCTTTCTGCACATCTAATTTCATTGCCATGCAACCTGTTTTTGTTTTGCGGTGCATAAGAGATACTAGCTCAGAGGCCAGCCCCACATTATTGTGAATAATTCTCCCCTTCACGAAGGCCCCTTGCTCCTCAGATATAAATCTCCTAATCTGGTAGCAAGAATTTTCAAAGCAATTTTATAGATGAAGTTCCCTACACAAATCAGTCTGTAATCTGAAAGCTTCATAGCTCCCTCCATTTTTGGGATCAGAGTGATAAAATTATTATTCACTCTGTTTGGCATGACACCATGGGTAAAGAAGGATCTAACCGCATTACACACCTCCCTCCCAACAATATCCCAGCAAACACAGAAGAACTTACTTGAAAATCCATCCGGTCCAGGAGAGCCATCTTGATTCATACCAAATACTGCTGCCTTGATCTCTTCTTCTGAAGGAACCCCATCCAGCCTGCTATTCTCCTCTTCCGATGCCAGAGTCGGGATGACCTCCAAGCAATCCACGTGAGTGGTAGACCCTGCACTCTGATGGAAGTTCTCGTAGTAGCTTAAAATATAAGCTTTCATATCATCCTGGTTGTCCATCTCAACTCCATCTTCCCTTTGCTGCAACTGGATAAGATTACTGTTCCTCCTCCCCTTTGCAAAAGCATGAAAATATTTGGAATTTAGATCCCCACATTGTAGCCATTTCACACGGCCGCCCTTCTCTGGCATATAACTTCCTACAGTGCACATGCTTCGTCATGATGTCTAAAAGCCTCAGCCTCCTTATTTTGCAGCACTGTATTCATACACTGTTTGTATAGTTTCTTGGATGTCTTCCAGAGCCACCCTTGTTCTACCCACTTCTTTATCAATATGCGGAAACGTCTCCCTGAACCAACTATGAAGACATTGTTTCAACTGTTTCAATTTATTGGAGAGCACGTAAAAAGGGAACCCCACCAACTCCATATCCCAAACAGCCTTGTCAATCTCCTTAACATTTTCATGCTCCATCCAGAATCTTTGAACACGGAATGGCACATTTGTTTTCTTTGGAATGGAGGAGCAATCAACCACAATTGTCACGTGATCCGACGCCACCCTAGGAAGCACTCGTTGAAATGATTGTTCAAAGATGCCAGCTATCATTGCCAAAGCTTCCTTGCATCGCTGCCTTGATGTGCCCAATTACTCTATTATTAGTCCAGGTGTACTTTAATCCTTTGGAAGGCAGCCCCAGCTACTGCACAGAATTAAGAAAATCTTTGAACTCACCTGCAGACGTTAGAGAGAACCGTCCTGGCCCCATGTTTTCATGCACATAACGACAACGGTTAAAGTCCCCAATCACTAACCATGGTCCCATAGGGACCCCCATCGATACTAGATCTAAAAGTACTTGCATGCACAAAGGAGATCTACAAGCTAATTCCTTCCACCTTTACAGTTACCTACTGTTAAGAACTCATTATCACAGTAGGGCTATTAAGGCCCTTTTTCCACATAACCCAAAGATTAGGCAGTGTACCTTGTTTCACATTGTGGATGACATCCACCTCATACTCTATCCTGTGCAACATCACCTTTGGTAATTTCTCTGGCCCCAACATAGGCTCTGCCACACACAAGACATCCGGAGCCTGTTCAGACAACATCCCCCTCAGTACTCGTTTTTGGGTTTGAGACACCCCTTATGTTCCAGAATAGAACCTTCATCAGAAATCCTGCTTGCGTAGAGTCTCTTTACGGGTCTCCATAACAGAGACATCCCCCTTCTTTTTCCCCTTCCCATTTTTCCTTCCAACCTTCCTTTTCTCCACCATAGAGAACTCCCCCTCTTGGTTAAGGAGAACATCCACTGCATTCACATCTGCAAAGACCACTTCAGCCACCCTTCCCTTCAACAGGGCCTCATCTGCTCTTGTTGGAGCTTCTCTCATATTTTGTATCCTCTTCATGGGCAACTCTGTCTGCTTCTACTTCTTCCTCCCCTCATCCCTACACCGTGGTTGTGCAGATCCACTACCACTATCACTGGCACCAACTCTAGAGGAACCAAATTTTCCCGACCTTTTTCAGTCTATCCTGCTCCTCCTAGTAAGTTGTTCTGCTAGCTGCCCGTGTATGCCTTAAATCTTTAGCCTCTGCTTTTGTCTCCACATCAGCAGGCACGTCATCATTACTGATGAAGTCATCCCTTGGTGTTGGCTATTTCTCTAGAACTGCTTGCTCAAATTCCTCCCTCACCTTCTCCTTCTGCAACTTCCTCTTAATGCCTTCCTTCATGATGGCAGCCATGGCTTTAGATACCTCCATCGGAACCTTAGTGCATTTGTCCACATCCTTATGCCCCTCAGCCAAATGCCACTTCATTTTAGTGGTCCCACCTCCCATAATTTCTTATCTTAGTAATTACACTGAGTTTTGATCTTATCATTTCCAATGGGCACTTCATGCCTCCATGCTATGCCCATCCCCAGTATCTCCTCCTTGGGCAGCCAATATTTCATCACCGTACTGTTGCAACAAGAACACTACCCATTATTTACTGTTTCACATCAATTGAGAACACTAAAACAACAATGTAGCTACTAGCTACTAGTTAATTTTTCCCTAACCCTTAATATTTTTCTTGTAATTAAAAATAAATTTTCATTTTTTTTTTTTTGAAATTGATAATGGCCTTACTCAACAAAAGCGAATATGGTATAACATACTAAGCGCGTCATATTCTCTTCAAAACACTGAAATTACTTTCATTAGTTTTGAAACCAAAACAGAAAATTTCCTTATTTTTTTTCTTTTTCAATAATTTTACGGGCAGAAAAATAAACCGACATTGTGGGGCCATAGAGAGGCTTCCAGTGTCTACCATAAAAAAATTTCATGACCAATTATTGGTATTCACCATATTTTCTTTTTGCAAAATTTCATTTTGGAGAGAAATGTGTACCTTCCAACTTTAGAATCTGGCCAAATCTTCACCAAACTCCAGCAAATGTTGTTGTAAGAGTGATGTGGCAACCACCAACAACATACTTCAGTAGGGTGTGGAACTGAGCTGATGTGGCAAAAAATGGCAAAAAGTTGAATCTCCTCTCTCTGCGGCAAAAAGAGAAAAGCTTGCAAACTATCCTCTAAATGGGTACAAAATTTGACCCATTTTTTTTGGCGTCTGCATTTTATTTAACACATTTACAAAATTCAAAATTTCGGTGAGATTTTGAACTGTGGTGCATATAGGAGTTAGAGAGTAAATGAGCTGAATGTCCTCGCTAGTCTATATTGCCATGTAATTATTTTGTCTTCACAAGTTTTCCTCTCCATGATTGAATTATTTTTCTTTTTTCTGCTGCATGTTAATGAGTCTTTTGAAGAGTGTTGGGCCTTTTTTATTTTTTTTCCTTGAGGCGGGGGCAAATAAGAACATTGAGGCTTGTGGATTCAAGCAATACTAAATCACATTTAGTAAACATAGTTTTAATTCTATTGATCTTTATATTATTTATGTCTTAAGTGTTTCCGAACTATTTGGTGTCTGGTATACAAATGCTAATCATATTCTGCCATTTCACTTTCTGTGGGTCGATTTATTCTTTCAATTCATAGGCTCCAATGTCTTTTTTTCAACGCTTCGATTGAAGTCCATTTTTGATCGTCTTCGTTCTCCTTAATACATTTAACTTGCACCATATCATTCCTTCATTTTGTGCACTTATTGATTTTCATTGTACATGGTTGAACAATCCCAATTTTCTGTTTCTTATTGTCATCTCTTGGTGTCACTCCTACGTCCCATCCAGACAATTTTGTTTTTGGTTCCATCTTACCTTTTCTTGATACTTATCGCATTCATCTATGTATACGTTATTTCAGTTTCATTAGTATGTTACAGTCAGATCCATAAAGCATTGCTGATCCTATTGATATCTCATAGAAGTTAACCTTTGTGTTACTGTTAACCTATCATGTACAAAGTTCTACATTTTGTTGGCAACGTTCTTTTCATCGTGTTGATCCTTACTGATGACAGAATTAAAGTTGAACTCCATACATCCTATTTTAGTTTGACTTGAGATTTTGAAGTATTTCTATGATTCTAAAGAGGCATTTTACCTCCTCTCTGATCTTTTTGATGAAAACAATGCCATGGTTAAAAGGAATACACCGTGAGACTTCATTCCATAGGCCTTTGTAAATCACCCATCATTAATGCAATGAGGTACAGGCACACAATATAATGCATCTGAGGATTTGGTATTCCACTTCACGTGTTCATGCTTTTGCCTACTTTACTTTCTAACAAAAGATACGGTAGAACTAGGACAGTTATCGTATGAGGTCTGGTCTACCCAATGCTAGATGCAGAGGCACATAATAGATCGATATGAACTTCATGAGCTGTCTCGTAATAAAACCTGTTGTTGCTGATACCTTTTTCTCGTTTCATTCTACCATAACCTGAGCTCGGAGAAGAAAAGAGATAAAGAGGGCCCTATGGAGAATGTGGTCAGAAATCCATAATAGAGTCTGACCACAACCACCAAATTGATTATCTTCAATGGATCATTTGATCTTATAACGAGGTTATCGTTTTGTGGGGCAGGGTCTGAGTGACATTGAATCACTGGACAATGTTATCAGCGTATGGTGAATTGGATGATTGCTCTTGCTGCCATGGATTAACCTGTGCCTGGATATCGGTTTTGCTCTCTTCTTGTAGCTTGTAGAACCACTCAAGTCGCCTGTTATATGCCTATTTTCAAGATATTTCTTTGGGCAGTAGTGAACTAGTTCATGCCTCGAGATTTTATTGATATTAATTATAGACTGATAAATTGTTTAATCTAGGTTAGCAACAAGGAAAAAAGAAAGGGATCTGGCATAAGGGGATCCAGTTTTTTCTGAACATCTAATCTTTATTAATCAGCCCCTTTTTGTACTTCCCTCCTCTTTAGTTTCTAGTTTTTGATATCTTTATGTATCAGTTTTTGAATTTCATGAATTACTATTGTCAATTTCTTGATTGGGGATGCTATTTATTTATAGGGAAGAGTATTTCGACAGCACTTTCTGCTGGAGCTGCCCTGGCCGTCACATCTTCTCTCATTGATTTCGGTGGTCAGACCACGCGGATTGATGTAGGGAAAGAGTACTACCCATACAAAACTGAGAAGAGGCCCTCGACTAGTTGATTGTCCCTCAGTTCCTGCTGCAAAGAAGTCATGGTTGTCCCTGGAAGAGCTATTCTTCTTGGGTTGGCTTCTTCTTGCTGTGACGAGGTGTAACCCTACTCTGTTTTCTTTTGCAGTTTTTCTTTCTCATTCCTTGAGCTGAGAGAGAGAGAGTCAAATAAATCTAGTTTCTCCTTCAGTTTTTTTTTTCTTTGCTCGATTGGTGGATATAATCAACTGGATATGGTTGTCTCAGCTTTTCAGATGATTGTCAAGAGGAATGCTTATGAATAATTCCATCTTTAACTATTGGAATGTTAATTTCGTCACAAACTTAGCCGTACTGGTTTAATGTGAGTCCTTTTTGTCTTTTTCGGTGGTAAATTTGAAGGGGACGATAAAAACTTTACAACCCCCCACCCCAAAAAGAAAAAAAGAATAAAAACGTGTTGCTCTCTTCAAGACAGGAGTCCTCTGCCTCGTGTTATTGATTTGTTATGAAGGCATTCTTATTTTTAGCATGGAGTGATCAGCGTGTTCTTCAACCAGGGGCATTAGACCCATATTGGCCTAGATGGGTCAGGCAGTCAGGTTAACTTGTACGAGTCCAATTCGTCTCCAATTATTGGAGGCTTCGATTGTTAATTCAGCGGTTGGAGTTAACTGGGCGTGCCTGTCAATACATCGGTAGGTGCGTTTGGTTAACTCCAACCGTTGGATGGACAATTGGAACCTCTAATAATTGGAGACGATTTCAACCCAACTTATACATCCACCCTGCTATGTGTGGTCCCCACCCCCATCCCCCAGTATCTATATTAATGGTCTGTTAAGAGGAGGTCCAAATACCTAGCTCATGCCAGCTCGGTTGGCATTCAAATTCTGTGGAGATGTTACTTGTCAGTGTGGAAAGCTCTGACCCAATCCAATTCCTCCACTTGGACATCTGAAGGTTCGAAAATTGGTTGACAATCAAACCCAGCAGCTAGGGGCTGTACACGGTGAAAATTGGTTGACTACAGTTTGGCTAGTAGAAATAAACGGGTAGAAACATACAGATTCACCTTCTACGAAGGGCTGTCTGTACACGGTGAAACCTCTCACACCAACTCTTCCGTTCTCTTTGCTTCGGCATCTAGCTTACCTTCCGAGTTCTCTCTCTATTTCGTCTCTGCTGTTGTCATCCTTTCATAAGTTTCTTTTCAGGGATGGACGGACTATCGCCACTCTTAGCTCCTCTTTGGTTTTATCTATGCAAGCCCATATTTTCTCCTCTATTTTCTCCTTTTTGTTTTTTTCCTTTCTTTCTCTGACGTATCTTCTCCACTGGGATGATTGGCAGCTAGTTCTCGGTTGCTTCTTACTGTTATCTCCCCCTTTTCTTCTGTTTCGAATTAACCCTTTTAGAAGCATACACTTTCTATCCTTGTCATTCTCAAACCTAACCCGGCTTTATCTTTGTATTTACTCCGTTAGTTGCACGGAGGGGTTACAGCTTCCTGTTCACAGGCAACTCTATTAGATCTCTCCCCTGCTTTCCAGATACAACATCTCCCTTTCTCGTTCACATCAACGGCGGGGTCTTTTTATTTCTGTTGTTTCAGTTTTCAACTTAGTGGTCGATTGCCTTTTTTTTGATGTTGTGGCTTTTTGAGAAAAAAGTGAAGAATTTGAAAAAGTGTCACAGTATGATTGTGAAAACTGAGTGAGAAAATGATCACTAATGTTTCAAGACAAGCTCAAGAAACAGTGGAGGCAAATATTTTGAATTTTAATAAAAAGTGTCACAGGATGATTGTGAGAACAGAGTGAGAAAATGATCAAGAATGTTACAATAGAAGCTCAAGAAACAGTGGAGGCAATATTTCTTTTTGTGAAAACAGATGTGCCTCTATAAGAAGTTTTTTGGATGTTCTCCTATGTCTGGAGCGGCTAATTTTTCTTCTCTTCCCATCTCCTAACCTTTCTCTTATATGGTAAAAAGAAAATTTTGTACTCTTATCCTTCTCCTTGTTCCACTGCTGACTGCAAGAAAAGAAAAAAGAAAGACAAGGTACTGGGAAAAGAAAAGCTATGAAATCTGTGAACAAAGAGAAATAAGAAGAAGAAAAAAAAAGAAGAAAAGAAGGAAAAGAATGAACAAAAGAACAGAGAACAGAAAATGAGTAATAGTGTTATGTTTGTTTTGTTCTTCACAAAAAAAATGTTATGTTCGTGGCTGCATAAGAAAGAGGTGAGTGGGTTCTGGGGAAGGCAACTTGGAGGATGAAGGGAGAAGTTGATACTGTTTATGCAAAATGTTGGTGTTCACCTATATCGGGTGAAATAATGGTGAAAAGATGGAAGTGTTGGGGTTTATATTGGTCGATACTCAGCTTCTGACTATCTATTTCTAGATCAGTTACAGTGATGGCCCTTCCTCTTTGTTTCCTTCGTGCTCATATTCTCAAATCACATTGGATCAACCTTTCCTCCTGTTAATCCCCTTTATCTCAATCAACCCAGGCCTTTTGCCCTCTTTTGAGTTTTTTGAAAACTTGGGCTTGTGAGGTGACAACTAAATTGGAGCTCCATTGCTCTTCATTATGGAATTCCAAGGTTAAATGGATGAAGGTAGGCAGTGGTCGGAGATGGTGTGCTGGGAAATCCTGACTCATTCATATGTGGTAACTCCTCTCCTGAACCGCTTTATACTTGGTTTTTCTTAGCTGTCTTGACTGTTTGTTCTTAGCATATGTTATATCCTGTCCTCAAAATCTAATTTTTATTCCCCTTGTTTGTTAACGTCTTGTAAATTTTTTTCTTTGTGTCTCCATGCTCTTGGTTTAGCTTAATAGTTGCGCTCTGTTCTTGAATATATCAGCTGCTGGGTTTGAATGCTACTATTTCCTATGTTGTTTTATTTCACTCTACTTATCTTTTGCTTCTCTCATTTTGTTGGTTAGTTCTTTCTTCGTCTTGCTCTCCTTTTTTTCTCTTTTCTGCTATCCATTTGTTCTCTCTCTTGTTTTTTCTCGCTTTTCATAATGAAGGTTTTGGTTGGAATGTGAGAGGGCTTAGGCCTAAGCTTATGACGAGCATTGAAAACACACCTGAGGTGACACTGTCCTGACTTTCTCTTCCTCTGTGAAACTTAGTGTTCGGTCCCAAATACCCAAGTCTTACCTAAAGCTATTTGTGATAGGCAAACAATTGGGTTTATTGCAGGTGTTGGTGCTCGTGGTTTTGGAGGGAGACTTTGGTTCTTCAGTCAGAAGCCACTTGACACTCTCCATGTAACTCATGGCAACAGATTCATCTCTGGGGTGGTGGATGATCATCTAGGAAACCTTAAGTGGTGTCTTTTATGCTCCTCCCCATCATCTGGTTTGCACCTTGTTCTGGTTCAATCTTCATGATCATTTGCGATCCCTCTCTATATTCTATGTCATCCTTGGAGACTTCAATGAGGTTCTCGAGGCATAAGTTTGGGGGGAAATTTTCAGGTTCCATTTTCATAGTTCTTGATTCATCTCATAATTAAGGAAAGATTCAGCCCCTAGGCAAATCCAATCATCGTTCTCGATCCATTTCTGAATTAAGAAAAGATTCAGTCTCTAGGCAAATCCAATCATAGTTCTCAATGTACCTCAGAATTAAGGAAAGATTCAACCGCTAGGTAAATCCAATCATAATTCTCGATTCACCCCTGAATTAAGGAGAGATTCAGCCCCTAGGCAGGTCCAATCATCATTTCGGATCATCCAAAATTAAGGAAAGATTCAGCACCTAGGCAGATTCAATCACATCCAGTTCATCTTAGAATCAAAGAAATATTCAGCCCCAGATTCAACCACCATTTCTGGTTCATCTCAGAACTGAAGAAAGGTTCAGCCCCTAGGCAGGTCCAATCATCATTTCGGTTCATCCCGAATTAAGGAAAGATTCAGCCCCTAGGCAGATTCAATCACATCCAGTTCATCTCAAAATCAAAAAATATTCAGCCCCAGATTCAACCACCATTTCTGGTTCATCTCAGAACTGAAGAAGGGTTTAACCCCTAGGCAGGTTCAATCATCACCTCCCAGATCATGTTATAGTAGATGAGACATTCAGTCCCTAGGCTTTTTCACCCTTCACCTCCTGTTTAGGTTCCGGTTCATGTCAGAACTAGGAAAAGTTCTATTCATCTGAATTCAATTAGCCACTAGGCTTATCCAACCATCAACTTTGGTTAGGGTTCTGATTCATGTTGGAACTAAGAAGAGTTCTGTTGGCCAACCATCAACTTTGGTTAGGGTTCTGATTCATGTTGGAACTAAGAAGAGTTTCATTCATCTGAATTCATTAGCCACTAGGCCTATCCGACCATCAACTTTGGTTCAGGTTCTGATTCATGTTGGAATTAAGAGGAGTTCCATTCATTGGAATTTAATTAGCCCCTAGGCTTGTCCAACCGTCAACTCCAGTTCAGGTTCCGATTCATGTTGGAACTAAGAAAGGTTCCATTCATATGAACTCAATGTGAGGATGAGTTAGCCTCTAGGCCTGTTCAACCATTACCTCTGGTCCATGTTCTATCTCATGATGGAATTGAAGAGAATTTCAGTCATTTCAATTCAATCAATCCATCATCTCTAGCAAATTAGAGTCCAATCCATGATTGTCATCCTTGGCCTCTATCATTCGGAGCTCAACTCAAGCAATCCTTGCCTCTAGCAATTAGAGCCCAGTCCATGACTGTCAATCTTGATCTTTATCAATCAGAGACCAATTCAAAGTCAATCTTGATCTCTATCAATCAGAGACCAATTCAAAGTCAATCTTGATCTCTATCAATCAGAGACCAATTCAAAGTCAATTTTGATATCTATCAATCAGAGACTAATTCAAAGTCAATCTTGATCTCTATCAATCAGAGACCAATTCAAAGTCAATCTTGTCTCTATCAATCGGAGACCGATTCAAAATCAATCTCTGGCTCTATCAATTAGAGCCCGATCCATGTCTATCATAGCCCAGTGCTACAAGTTAGGATTGCTCGTCAGGAATGGTGAATAAGAAGCATTCCTCATTGCCTGTCAGTAATGATCAGTTCCAGATCCTGGAGTCTTCAGAAACTATGAACCTTCAGCTATGATAGTGCTATCCCATCATGGGCCTTTTTTGCTCCATTGGCCAAGGAAATGCCAGAATCCAAAGAGTTGCCCTCATATTTCTCATTGTTCAAAGAGAGGGAATGAAATTTTCCCGAGCAATAGGGTTGACCAAAGATGAGATCCGATATGCCCCAGGCTAGGATAGGAACCAGAATCACAGCTAGGGAATGGTACAATGATGAAACTCTTAACCCATAAACTGGGGCATGAACCAGATTGACCTTGGACCCAAATTGAGTGCGGTCCAATGAGGAAAGCCATTGAGCCCTAAGCTCGTCATGAACCAGATTGACCTTGGACCCAAATTGAGTGCAGTATAATGAGAAAAGCCATTATGCCCTAAACTAGGGCATGAACCAAATTGACCTTAGACCCAAATTGAGACTGGTCTAATGAAAAAAATCCATTGAATCCCCAAGCCGAGGCATAAACTAGTCTAATCTTGGACTCAAAATAGTGTAGTGCAATGGCGATACCCCTTGATCCCCAAGCTGGGGCATAAGCTAGAATGATTTTGAACTCAACTAGAAGTGGTCCATTGATGAATCCATTAAACCCCAAACTGGGGCATAAACCAGAATAACCTTGAGCTTAAAAAGCAATAGTCCGGTTATGAATGGATCCCAAACTGAAAAAAAAAGAAAAAGAAAAAAGGTAAGAATTGTGTGGAACCCTGAAAGGTAGGCATCTTGCACCTATTGATAGAAGGGCATGATGAGTCCTGCTATTAGAGGTCTGAAGGAAGATTTATTCCCACAACGACTGAAGGTGGTCATCGAAGGCGTTATGCCCAACTGGAGCCGCTTGGACGAACTAGTTTTTTCAACTTTCTATCATCGGTATTCGATAGGTCATCCATGTCTGGGTCCAATATTGATATGCTTATTGACAAGTCCAGTCCAATCTGTCCTATAAGTAAAAGAAAATTACCCCGTTTGGGATTTCAATCTCTGTGCTTTGTCTCTTCCATACATTTCCTCACAGTTTCATACATCCTCCTATTCTATGTGCGCAGTCAATTCTGACTCTGAAGATGATTGAAATGATGAGCCATCTCTTGAACTTCTACGCCACCTGTCCTGTTGAGAAAGAAAGGTCCAACCCGTCTGGGAAAGCTTTAAATGATCAATCAGGAGACACAAGAGTAGTCTCAAGAAACATGTATTGGAGAAGCTGCCATTTGTTCTACCTATGAAAAGATTCCAAGGAAAGCAATAGACAGTAACAGATCATATTAGCAGGTCAGCCAATCAGTACGAATGAGTGGAGGACAGATGTGCCACCAAAAGGATAGAAATTTCAAAGTTCTACAAAGTACATCATCTGCAAGCAAGAGATACATGATGAATGATCAATCCCAAATCAAAGAATGAGGTCATTGGAATACCCAAAAAAAAAAAAGAAAAAGAAAAAAATTTAAGCCTATGTTTTATCTACATCAATAATGGAAGGTAGTCACATCAGACAGAAGGTGATGATTAACTTCCAGAGGGCAGCATACGGATTCACCATTCGGATAAAATCAGATCTAGGTGAGCAGTTACAAATGCTCATAAAGTTTACAAAAGATCAAAGTACTAACTGGGGCAAAGATGTTCTATCTGATTGGAAATGTTTGGAAGAAGAAGATTTAAATCCAATATTGAAAGTCATGATTCAACTTGGCGTTCAAGCGAAGCACTGCATTATGTGGCCTCCATATCCAAAAAAAGAAAAGAAAAGAAAAGAAAATAGTATGATGTTGAATGGCATTGGAGCTCGATAGTAAGCCAATTGTTCATCTCACTTCATGAAGATGATAGTTCCAATCAAAGCCTGATAGCAAGATTCGATCGTTCGTCGAGATTCATAGCATGTTAGACCGGACTTTTGATTTTGGCCAATTACATCCGCCTTTACAGGAGACGATCTCATCACTTCTTCATCATCAGAGAAAGATTTCTCATCGGCATTAGACTCTCTCTCCCGTCTATCAATCTGACTGCCTTCTAAGAAGTCTCTATCACAAGCCATTCTTTTGATTATCAGTTTTCATGTCATTGTATCTCGTGATCATGTCATCATCTTATGTACAAATTCATGAATCTAGCTGGAACTCTCATCTGTCGTTCATTACATCCAACGGCTTCCCAAGGTTCCTATAAGCCCTTCATTTCTCAAGCCAATAAAATGGGATCTTCTCGGTAAGATAAACCCATTCTACATAAACAACCAAACACTCTCCCAATGGTAGACCCTTGTGGACAGTTTCACATCAGTCCTCTTGGACCTTCAACATCAATACTTGTCAACAAACCTAAAGGTTTCAGGCCTAGAAATGATCGTGACTGATTCGGCATCTCGATGTAGCTTGTTGAGACACGTGTTTCATCTGAACATCTCCAAGAAAGGAAAACATAATTCGGCACCGTTTTTAATTTTGGTGTGGGACTGCATTTCCCTAAGGCCACTTTAGTGATGATTCAAATAGCTGCCCGCCTATCAATGGGTGTAGGTGTCAACTTAAATAGTGGGGCAAGGCTACCCATTTGTCATAAAAGTCATGCCGTTCGGATTTCCCCTAAGGGTTTCAGACCATTGGATAGGACCATAATTTTGGCAATATCCTCACCATATCAGGACTCTTTATTCAACCCAAGATGGGGTTTGCAAAAAGAAAAAATAAAAAAATAAAGGGAAGAAAAGAAACCTCAGCAGGGAAAAAGCAACCCAAGAAACTTCAATGGGCAACCCATAATACCTCAATGGGGATAGGCAACCTGATGCAACCCTAAAGCATTGCCCTCATTGGCCCTTCATAGAAAAATTCAGTGGTTCATGTAGACAAGTGTCATACCCAGTCTACCCTCCATAAGGAAAGGAACCCCTCTTGCTCTCCAGTGAATCATACTCGGAGGAGTTGAACAAACCATCATCTTTTGGGCTCCATAGCATTTCCTTTTAACAGAATTTTATCTTCAAATCCTTTGGTCATGTTAGGGAGAGAGCAAATCTTCATGGCCTGGTTACGGATGTAGCCAAACTCATCAAATCATCAGTTCCTTCATTTTTCAAGATTCAAGAAGGGTTTATCAAAGAAGTCACTTTCTACAATCAATCTGTCAATCTTCCCTTGACCTTGGAAGCATGGTCAAATTCTAGATGCAATCCAGATTCAACCTAGTTCCAATTCTCTTAGGTTGTCTGTTTCCTTCTATCTTGCCCGTTTCCTTCTATAGTAGCGGTCTGTCACAACATGCAGACACTAGGGCATAGATATACCCTATTAGAGGAATTGAACTTGATCATGAGCATTACATCCAGGATCCATTGTCTAGTCTGAAGTCACTGACTTTCGTAGTCAATAGAAGTAGGTCCGTCCAAGTTGGTTTTTGCCAATTTCTCCGTTCTCCCAATCCTATTGATGATGAAAATCCAATGTGGTCGCTCACCTGTTAGGATTTGGTCACCAAATTCTCTGAAGGAACACTTCGAATCGTTTGCTCCTCGTGCCTACTTTGGGGCCATGGTTCATTCATCATTTAAAATTGGCACAACAATATTGCAAAGCCCTGAGCTTTTCATGAGCCTAGATCAAGGGCCAAACCCATTTCACATTTCATCGCCACTTGGCTGTTCTACCAATTTGGTCTACCATAGTGCACAGTCAAAGAACTTCGTTGACCAGATGTCCCTCGACAGTTTAATACCAAGGTCAATCAATAAAATCACTTTGGTTAGAGACTGTCAAGCTCTCCTCATTCTTGTCCAAAATCCTCGCTAGAGTCTCTTTCAATCCAAAATCCAACAACACCAATGTTGGCTGAAGAAAATCATTACTTTCAAATTACATGGAACCCTTCCAAGGAAGCAACCAAGTCATCACTACCGTGCTGAAATTGAGTCAAACTTGCAGTACCAGGTCATAAATGGTAAATTTCAAATCTAGGTATCATGCCAGCAAAGTCCATGAGACCATTTCCATTGATGCCATGTTTTATGCCTTCACCAATAAAGCAGGGGCAAAAACCTTGGAAAACTGCCAAGGAATTCACCATCATTTCAATATGACCAGCACCCTAAAAGTTCAAAGTCAACAAAAACTTCATGTGTGGGTCACTTTCGAGCATCCTAAAGGTTCATAGCAACAAAGCTACTTAAGAGGATATTCTAGTTTTCATTCCCGAAGGTTCGTAGCCATAGAGCTTCCAAGAAGGATATTCCAATTTTCAATCCCGAAGGTCCAAAGCTGGTAGGAACTTCAAAGATGAGTCATTCAGTATCATCCTATAAGTGACCTTCTGAGTTATTGCTCATTTCAAAATCAATAGTAAATTCCTCACCCTAAAAGTGACCTTCTGAGTTCTTGCTCATTTCAG
Source organism: Protea cynaroides (assembly GCA_028583415.1). Lineage (NCBI taxonomy): Eukaryota > Viridiplantae > Streptophyta > Magnoliopsida > Proteales > Proteaceae > Protea > Protea cynaroides. The sequence continues at coordinate 53,225,384 of CM053275.1, read as the reverse complement.
AATCAATAGCAAATTCCTCACCCTATAAGTGAATGCAGAGCCCTAGCTCATCCAAAGATCAAATCAATATCAGATTATTAGTGAATCAAATGTAGAGCCCTAACTCATTCAAAGTTCAAATAAATCTCAGCCTATTAGTGAATCAAATGCAGAGCCCAAGCTCATCCAAAGATCAAATCAATCTCAATCTAAGTAAATCATATGCAGAGCCCTAGCTCATCTAAAGTTCAAATCAATCTCATTCTATAAGTGAATCAAATGCAGAGTCCTAGCTCATCCAAAGATCAAGTCAATCTCAGCCTATAAGTGAATGCAGAGCCCTAGCTCATCCAAAGATCAAATCAATCTCAGATTATTAGTGAATCAAATGTAAAGCCCTAGCTCATTAGAAGATCAAGTCAATCTCAGCTTATAAGTGAATGCAGAGCCCTAGCTCATCCAAAGATCAAATCAATCTCAGATTATTCAAAGATCAAGTCAATCTCAGCCTATAAGCAAATGCAGAACCCTAGCTCATCTAAAGTTCAAATCAATCTCAGTTTATAAGTGAATCAAATGTAGAGCCCTAGCTCATTCAAAGATCAAGTCAATCTCAGCCTATAAGGAAATCAAATGTAGAGCCCTAGCTTATTCAGAAAATCAATCTCAAAGTCTCAATCAAAAGAGCCTCAGTTCAATCAAAGAGAAGACATCAAGTCTTCCATCCAGAGAAATCAAAGCCGAGCCCAAGCTCATACAAATGAGCCTTGTATTCACAGCCTAGCTTCATATAAGAAGAGGTTCATCAGCCTACAAATGGATCAAGCCGGGTTCAAGCCCGCACATACCTTGCATCATGAGTTCCACCTCAGCAAGAAGAGGTTCCCAGCCTACAAATGAGCCTTGTATTCACAGCCTAACTTCATACATGAAGAGGTTTATCAGCCTACAAATGGATCAAGCCAGGTTCAAGTCCGCACATACCTTGCATCATGAGTTCCACCTCAGCAAGAAGAGGTTCCCAGCCTACAAATGAGCCTTGTATTCACAGCCTAGCTTCATACAAGAAGAGGTTTATCAGCCTACAAATGGGTCAAGCCGGGTTTAAGCCCGCACATACCTTGCATCATGAGTTCCACCTTAGCAAGAAGAGGTTCCCAGCCTACAAATGAGCCTTGTATTCACAGCCTAGCTTCATACAAGAAGAACAATCATCAATTTTCCAAGAAGAGCAAACCTTCTTGCCAGTCGAACTACGTTCTGGGTTTGATTTCTAGGACACCCTTAGAATACGTAGGCAGTTTAGGACAAATATCCCTAAGTGCAGCCCAATAAGCAATCTCACTCATATCTCAAAAATATGGTTCTTTTATCTTCAGCCTTCAATTGGTAACAATCTCGGCTAAAGAGGGGCATCTGTAAGCACCCCATTTTTGCCAACTTCAGCATAAGTGATCGAATATGGCAGGTTTTCGACCTTTAACCCAAGGGTTTGTGATTCTCTAATGAACCCCACAGAAGGGTTATGGGCTATTACCTACTTAGATGAATAGGTCGTGAAATTATCTTCGAAACGAGACCGGAATCATCAAATTCTAACGTCAAACAAGGAAGATATCTCAGTTTGAAAGTGCAAGGGCATTTACGTAATTATCGTACAATGCATGCATTATCATTCAAACTTCAAGACATCATATCTTGGTCATCTGATATCAAAATCAGATGATTCAAAGGCCAATATTCCTTATTTTCAGTCCTCTTTAAAATGGACGTGAAAAATCCCGAGTAAAAGTCTCCGAAGGGTCCCATGCAAAATTACACATGGAAATGGTCATTTAATCTTCGAAAATTCATATTTTGGTCACCCCACATCCAAATCAGGTAATTTCAGTTTCATTATGTTCCATTTTTAGTACTCTACAAAGTGGACGTAAAGGATTTTCTTTAGAAGTCTCCGAAGGATCCCATGCAGAATGGTCAATCAAATCATCGATAATTGGCCTGTTTAAACTTCAGAAATTCATAAGTTGACCATTTTATTTCCAAATGTGATGATTCAAATTCCAATATTCCTCATTTTTAGTGTTCTACAAAGTGAACGTAGAAAATTTGGAATAAAGACTATTGAAAAATTTCATGTGGAATGACAGCGGAAATGACCCATGAAATGATAAAGAGAGAAAACCCGGTCAATCCAGTCAACTCAGCTAAACCCAAGTCAGTCTTAGCCCAACCCAGTTATTTCAAGTCATTCTCGGTCCAATCCAGCTCAGTTTATGTCAATCCAGCCCAGCCAACTTAAGTCAGACCAGTCTAGATTAAACTGGTTCGTCCATACGCATAGTGCCATATATATATATATATATATATATATATATATATATATATATATATATATATATATATATATATATATATATATATATATATGTATGTTATTACATATTATTATGTATATTTTATGATATATTATTGTATAAATGTACATTATATGTGTCAAGAGAGACCGACCAAGATTAGGAAAGAAAGAGAGGATTCTAATGAAAAGAAAAAAAAAAGATATAGAAAGTAACTCGGGAAATAAATTTTGAAGGAAATAGAATAGGAAAGAATTGGAAAATTAGGATAGGAAAGAGAGATTGAGAATAAGAAAAAGAAAGGAAGGATGACAGATTGAGAGGCAATCCGAAAAGAAAAAAAAAGAAAAAAAATTAATTAAAAAGGAAGGGAATCCGAAAAGAAAATGAAAAAGAGAGAGTGGGGGAGGAAATTGAGGAGGAGAAGAGAGGATTATGGAGAGGTGTCGAAAAAGAGAGTGGGGGAAGAAATCAAGACCGACCAAGATTAGGAAAGAAAGAAAGGATTCTAATGAAAAGAAAAAAAAGATATAGAAAGCAACTCGGGAAATAAATTTTGGAAGGAAATAAAATAGGAAAAATTGGAAAATTGGGATAGGAAAGAGAGATTGAGAATAAGAAAAAGAAAGGAAGGATGAGAGATTGAGAGGCAATCCGAAAAGAAAGAAAAGAAGAAAAAAATTAAAAAAAGAAGGGAGGAGTCGGTGGAGAAGGAGAGACGGTTATGGAAAAAAATATATAATAAAAAAAAAGAGGGGAATGAAATCCGAGAGAGGAGGAAGACAAGGGGGAGAGATAAAAAAATAATAAAAAGAGAGAGTGGGGGAAGAAATTGAGGAGGAGAAGAGAGAGGATTATGGAGAGATAAAAAAATAATAAAAAGAGAGAGGAAGAAGACAAGTGGGGAGAAAAGAAGAATAAAGAAAGAAAAAAAAATTAGGAAAAGGAGGAGAAGGAGAGAGGGATCGTGGAGATTGGAGAGAAAAAAAAAGAGAAACGAGAGAAGGAGGAGAAAAAGAAGAAGGCAGAAGAAGTGGGAAAAGAACCTACCTGCGTACTCCAGATCGAGAAGAAGCGGAAGAAGAGGGAGAAGAAGAAGAAGGCAGAAGAAGTGGGAAAAGAACCTACCTGCGTACTCCAGGTAAGCCGTCTTCCCCATTCTTATTTTCTTTCGTTTTCTTTATATGTTGCAACCATTTCCACCAACCATGGTTGAAATCTGATTTGCCACCCTCTAATCAGCATCCCTTATCTACCAATGATTGAACCCATGATTGTGATAGGTTTAAATCTGAATTTTATCATAATGAATCAAGTTGTTTGGATACATAATGAATTGGAGTCATTGATGTCAAATTGTTTTGATCTTAAATTTAAATATGACCAATGATCATGAATCTTTATGTGATGAAAATTAAACATTGATCATGGATCTTTATGTGATGAAAATTAAACCTTGATCATGGAATTTTATGAGATGATTTGGAATTTTAAGTGATTGATCCAACCATGCTGGAATTTAATATGTTTGATCGTACTATGTTTGGATGTGATGAAAATTGATCCCCATCGGATTCTTGAATTTATAAGATTGATCCCATCACATGCTAGGAATCATTTACGGAATTGATCCGACCATGTTGGAATTTTATGTGAATGAAATATGGCCATTGATGTTAGAATTTTAATGAATTGAATATGGACCATTGATTTAGAATTTAATGAGTTGAATATGGACCATTGATATGAAATTCTCATGTGATTAAATTATGGCCTTTGATCTTGAGCCATTGATTGATAAATCTGATCCCTTTGATGATAATATTTTATTTGGATTATATGATGATCAAATATGGACCATTGGATGTTGGTTCTAATTCTAAAGCATTGGATGACATAAAGATGTGATTTTAAGCAATCTGAACCATTAGATCTTGATCATGAGTGTTTTAAGGAAATATGAACCATTAGATCTGAAATTTTTATGTGATTAAATTATGGCCTTTGATGATAATATTTTATTTGGATCATATGATGATCAAATATGGACAATTGGATGTTGGTTCTAATTCTAAAGCATTGGATGACATAAAGATGTGATTTTAAGCAATCTGAACCATTAGATCTTGATCATGAGTGTTTTAAGGAAATATGAACCATTAGATCTGGATCATGAGTGTCTTAAAGCAATCTAAACGGTTAGATTACCATCAATAGTGATTTATACCGTTGAATTTTTCATCATGAGTGTTTGGATGCTCATTGCCATTTTTTAGATGCTCACTGCCATGTTTAGATGCTCACTGTCATGTTTGGATGCTCATTGCCATGTTTAAATGCTCACTGCCATATTAGGTCTTGTCATGCTTAGAAGATAGCATACTAGATCATGCCATATAGGCTCTTGCCTTATTTACAATGCATGTCATATTTGAGAAATTTTTAACAATCTTACTATATGTGAATTTCTTACCATAAATGTGTTATATGCCATATTTAGATGAATAATTTATTTTTGGCAATAACTTATTTTTTGCTGCACCCTAGTCGAACTGCCATATTTGTATACATAGCAAACATATTAGGTGTGGGGACGTGCATTTAAGCGGCCACATTCTTGGGAAGGGCATAATGGGAATAATAAAAGTCTTAACAAAGAAAGAGAATGCTTTTCCAAACCTTCCAAAATTAGAATTCAGGATAAAAAGGGTAACTCAGGATGATTTTGCCCTTCGGTAAACCGTAAACCTAAAACATGTTCTAAACCCAAATTCTAGAATAGGTTATTCCATCAATTCCCGAACTACGTGGATTCTGATTCCTAGGGCAAACCCTAGGATACGTAGGCCATTTGGGAGAAACCCAAATTCAGATCCACACCTTAGTCCACTTGGATTATCCATAGATCCACTAGGATACCCAACCATTTCAACCCAATTCCCGAACTACGCGGATTCTGATTCCTAGGGCAAACCTTAGGATACGTAGGCCATTTGGGAGAAACTTAAATTCGGATCCACACCTTAGTCCACTTGGACTATCCATAGATCCACTAGAATATCCAACCATTTCAACCCAATTCTCGAACTACGTGGATTCTGATTCCTAGGGCAAACCCTAGGATACGTAGGCCATTTGGGAGAAATCCAAATTTGGATCCAAACCTTAGTCCACTCGGACTATCCATAGATCCAATAGGATATCCGTCCTCATTTTGACCCAAATAGGGTTATCTACATTCCAACCCAGATAGGGGTATCCACATTTCAACCCAGATAGGGTTATTCCATATTCTAACCCATAAAGGGTTATCCACATTCCATCCCAGAATGGGTTATCCATTCTTAGATCCACTAGGATTATCTATCAGTCCACATGGACTATCCAGATCCTAACCCATAGGGTTTCTCAGCCTTTCAAGCATGAACTTCAACTTGAACAAAGAACTTAATCATGCACAAGCATAAATTACAGCTATAAACTTTAATCACACCTGAACTACGATGGTGAACCTGATTTTCGGAATAATTCCGTAATACGTAGGCAATTTGATGGATACAGATTCGGTTCAATGATATCAAACCATTTGGTTTGGTTCAGTTTAACAGATAGAGTCTAGCATAGGAAAGGTATAGGAGACCGATTTTGATCGGGCGGTTTGGGTGCCTAACCCCTTCCCATAATCGTAATCTGATGCTTACCCAATCTCTGATGGACCAGAAATTCAATCTAAGGGTCATGAGTCAATCGAAGTCTTACCTTGGGGTGAGATTTCACATTTCTAAGGTCCTAGACCTTAATCTAGGTGGCGACTTCCAAAAAGATATCCATCTTTCTCCTCACATTCACCACAGGTGATAAGTTATTTTTGAATATATCTCCTATGCGTGGTCTAAAATGGTTTGGACAGAAGGAAAAACTATGTCCTAGATATATTGGACCTTATGAGATTCTGACAAGGCATGGAAAGGTAGCATATCATTTAGCACTACCACCATCGATGTCTAATGTACATGATGTATTCCATATTTCACAACTATGGAAGTACGTCAGAGATCCGATACACGTGTTAACGACGGATCCACCAGATTAGACTGAAGATATAACGTTTGAAGTGGTACCTTTTGAAATCACTAGTTGAAAGGTTCAACATCTTCGCAACCACGACATCTATTATATTAAAGTTATCTGGAAAAGCCAAGACGTGGATGAAATCACATGGGAAGAAGAGAACGCTATGCGAAAGCAATATCCTCACCTATTCGACTCGGAAGGTATGTGCAAATTTTGAGGAATAAATTTATGTAAGGGGGGAGTTGTAAGATCCGCACTCCACTAACCCGGTCTAACCATGTCGTGCCAGGTCTTCCCATCATAGCTGGATCAAGTGGATCGACCGTGTGAAGAAGGACCACAAGACCAGGTATGAAAATCTACCCAAAACACTTAAAATCAAGTGTATGGTCGACTACCTAGGTAGGTATGGTTGACCATACAGTAGGAAATAAAGACCACTGATTAATAGCCATACGGTCGATGTTTTCAAGCGTATGGTCGATGGACTTTGTGACTGTATGTCCTACCGTACGATCCCGAACCAGACTCCGAGTTTAGAAACTTTCCAAATAAAAGGAGGATCTCTTTCCTATTGTTGGAGAGCCTTATATGGAGAGTTTCTCTCTCTATATAAAGGATGTTCCTCAACCATTTTTCACTCTTTTGGAACATCATCAAACCCTAGAGGAAGAGAAGGAAGAGAAGGAGTAGGAAAGAAGACTAAGGAGAAGGTTGAGTGAAGAGTTCTACAGATCTCTGCAACAAGTAAGGTATGAACCTTGTCTCTGTAGCCTTAGAACATTAAGAGTGGGAATTTCTAGTGTAAATTGCAATACCAAACCCAATGTAAGGATTCAACTGTGGGATTCTCTGAGCAAATCTTAAGAAGGGACCATGGAGAATGGGTTAGAGTAATTAGTTGGTAAAACTAAGAAATTTGGGCTTAGAATGATCATTAGGAAGGACCCTATTGAAGAGCCAAGAGGAATAATTCAGATTGAAAGTAGAATTTGATCAGAAAATCGTATGGTCGCAGCTACGGTCGACCATAGCATGGCCAGAGTATCGACCATAGCATTCAGGAAGAATTCAGGAACTGTATGGTCACAGGTATGGTTGCATATAGTACGACCGTAGGGTATCGACCGTACGTGGTACGTGGTAAGATTGACAGTATGAAACCACAGGATCAGTCAGTGACCTGTTTCGATTTTCGATTATTGTAACACCTTACACAAGTACTCTAACTTAAATTCATACAACTTCTAGGTTACCAAGTTGATTTGAAGAGAGTTACAAGGTATGTAAGGAGATCGAGTACTGTTAACAGGTGAGGTAACATTGTCACACCCCAAATCTGGACTAACCAGTGGTGTGATGAGCCATCAAGAAACCCAATGGTTCAACCAGGATCTTGTATAGGCCATGCCCATCCGATTCAATCAGATACAATCCACAAGCATAATTAGAGTAAATAAACAATAGCGGAAGTCTTTAATACTAATGAACTGAGTATGTAACAGTAATAGCATAATTACTTATCCAATTATTTCCAATGTAACTCAAAACATAAAATAAAATAAAGTAATCAATTACATGTTCCGATAACCAATCAACTAAACTAATCGAAAACACATGAATTGCACTCGCACGATGGATCATGTGCCTCTTCCATAACTTCCACGTCTATCGCCGCTACGTGTCCATACGTCGGCGTGTTCATGTAATCTTCAACGGTAGAACTTGCATCAACAACTAAATATATTAGACGTCGAAAAGGGTGAGCACACATCACGACTCAGTGATCAAACAAAACATTGCAACAAATATATGCATGTATTCAATTCATATCTTTGGTCTGATTTTTAAGTTTACAATATGCTATAGAAATGATTGACGGCCACTGCACCTCTATACACGAGTGTGTGAATCCGCCCAACGGATCAAACACAATTGTCGTCCCACATGCACCCACCATGGAATAGAGATAGAGCTAAAGTATCTAGATCAAACACCGCCAACACTTCCCCTGATGCCCTACCCATACCAACACGTAAACCCCTATTGGTGAGGGCTTGCAAACTGGGCTCGTAACTAACCAATCCTAAATGTCATCCAGTATATCCAAGGCCTTACCCCAGCATCCCTCAATACGTCCATAGAGATAGAGCTAAGGCCCCTCGGCAAAGTCGAAGACTACACGGTCCTAGACCACCTCCCCTGATGCCCTTCGACGTAATAGTTCTGCTAAGGTAATGGCGATACGACGATGTCAGTGAACAAGACTTGAGTAGAGATAGAGTTAGAGTTTGGTGACCAGGATGAACCACAATGTCACGTCCTCCCCCTGATGCTCTGCTCGCATCATGTACAATAACCACACACACACAATCACATGTCTATTCCTAGCATCATCGTCATCATCATATTATAAATAGACAGATATAAATATGCATGAGTAGTAATAACAAGAATATTGGATGACATGTGAGATGTACATTACAAGCATACAAGCATAGACTCAATCATGGCATTAGACTCAATAAAAGTAAATAGTTTATTATTTTTCAGTTAGTTTAGGTTCTGTTCCCTCACTTTTTAGAAATGTTCAATCTTCTCCAAGCTTCTTAACTTACTCTTGAACCTCTTGGAAACCTAAGAAATTTGTAAGTTCTAAGTTAGGGTTCAAGCTCATCAATTTACAGTAGTCAATGGTCCATACTAGCATCAAATAGACCTCCAGAAGCTGAGTGGTTGTAGGTGTGACTGCACCTATGGCCTCAGTTTCTGCGACCATAGGGTGCAGAGTCGATACGTGTGGTCGCATATCATGCAACCAAACATATGCGACCACACCCTCCCTGGAAACTTCCCGAGGGCGTGTGGTCGGACATATATGCTTCATATGGTCGATCAAACTGCGACCACATGAGTTTTTGGTCGACTTTTACTCTCAGCCACATCCTTTCATAACTTGATTCCATGGCTAACATTATAATCTTTTCTATGATTGTTCTATGGTTTAAAATTCACACTTTTACATAGTCCTTCACCTTAATCCGTTCTTCATGGATCTCCTTAGAGTTTTTTTCATGATCTTAGGATTGAGATCTTACTTTGACTCAATATGTCCTCCATAATCTATTCTAGGCATTCAATTAATGTAGGGAATGATTCCATACCTTAAACTTGCTGGAGAATCAGAGCTTTCTCTTTAATTCCTTCTCCTAGTCTTCCTCTTTAATTCTCCTTCTCTTCCCACTCCTCTCTTTCTCTCTCTTTTACCTTGGGTTCTAAAAGAGTGAAAGAGACTAAGGGACGTCCTTTATATAGAGAAAAACATCCATATAAAGTCCCACTTTGATTAGAAAATAACCCCCCTCAGATTAAGAAGGTTTTCTAATTACGGAGTCGGTTATACCATCGTGTGGTGGCATGTGGGGCCGCAAAATTCGTTAACCACACATCTTAAAACTGCGACCACAAGTCCCAGACTTGAGTGGTCTCAATATTCTGAGGTGTGGTCGACCACACCTGTTTAGGTATGCAACCACACTTCTCAATTAGATGATTTTTGGTTCGAATTACATACCTAGCCTTGTGGTTTCTTCACGCACTTGGTCTGCTTGGTCCGACCATCATAGGAAGACCTAATACAAGGTGGTAAGACCGGGTTAGTAAGGTACGGGTCTTACAACTCCCCCCTCTTATATAAATTTTATCCTCGAAATTTGCACATACCTTTCGAGTTGAAAATGTAAGGATATTTCTTTCGCATAGCATTTTCTTCTTCCCATGTGATTTCTTCCATATCTTGGCCTCTCCAAGTAACTTTAATATAGTAGATGTCACGATTGCGTAGATGTTGAACCTTCCGACTGGTAATTTCAAATGGTACTACTTCGAATGTCAAATCTTCAGTTAGACCTGGTGGATCCGCTGTTAGGACGTGTGTTGGATCTCGGATGTACTTATTCAGTAACGAGATATGAAATACATCATGCACACTTGACATGGATGGGGCTAGTGCTAACTGATATGCCACCTTCCCACATTTAGCTAGAATTTCATATGGCCCGACGTACCTCGGACTGAATTTTCCTTTCTGTCCGAACCATTTTAAGCCTCGCATAGGTGATATTTTCAGGAATACTCTATCACCCACGATGAACTCAAGGTCTCGGCGTCGATTATCTGAATACTGTTTCTGACGATTCTGAGCTGTTCTAACTCTTTCCCTGATTATGTAGACTACTTTGCAAGTTTTTTTCACAAATTCAGGGCCTACAATTCTTCGCTCTCCGACTTCGTTCCAAAACAAAGGAGTTCGACACTTCCTACCATACAGTGCTTCATAGGGTGACATCTGTATAGTAGCCTGATAGCTGTTGTTATATGCGAACTCGATCAATGGTAATTTCTCATCCCATGATCCTTTGAAATCAATAACACAAGCTCGGAGCATGACTTCTAGAATCTGAATAGTACGCTCCGACTATCCGTCAGTCTGAGGGTGAAATGCCGTGCTAAACTTCAATGTAGTTCCCATAGCCTTCTGCAATCCTTCCCAAAACTTTGAGGTAAAGCGTGGGTCTCTGTCAGACACTATGCTTTCAGGTACTCCATGCAATCTGACAATGTTATCTACGTACAACTTAGCTAACCGTTCCAAAGTATATTGAGGTCGTATGGCAATAAAACGAGCTGTTTTGATAAGTCGATCAACAATTACCCAAACTGCGTCTACTGATCTGGGAGTCAATGGTAATCCAGTGACGAAGTCCATAGTAATGCAGTCCCATTTCCAAGCTGGTTCTGGTAATGTCTGCAACAATCCTACAGGCTTTTGCCTTTCAGCCTTTACCCGCTGACAATTCAGGCATTGAGACACATACTTAGCTACATCCGTTTTCATTCCTCTCCACCAATATAGTTTCTTCAGATCATGATATATCTTTGTACTTCCTGGATGTACCGAATAGGAAGTTGTGTGGGCTTCCTTCATTAGTTTGTGTTTGATGTCTAAGTCTTCACTTTCAGGAACACACACCCTTCCTTTGTATCTTAATGTCCTATCAGAATCCAAGGTGAAGTCAGAAACAGTCCTTCCCTTATCAAGGTCTTCTTGTACTGTTCTCAGATAGGGTCTGATTGAATAGCTGTCTTCACTTCGTTTATCAGATCAGGTACAATCTTCAATGTAGCAAACATGTTTGAAAATCGATGAATAAGCCCTAGGTTTGTGGAATCATTTGGTTTATCAATTACGAACTGCTCACTGTCGCAATTGAATACTCTTGCTGTGTCACACATTGCAACATTTGAGCTGGCTTCTTCTTGAAATTTTGTCATAGCTTTCCTGCTTAATGCATCCGTAACCACATTAGCCTTTCCTAGATGATACTTGATGTCACAATCGTAATCCTTTAGCAACTCCAGCCATCCCCTCTGCCTCATGTTCAACTTCTTCTGATTGAAAAGATAAGTGAGACTTTTATGATATGATTTAACTTGGAATTTCTCTTCGTACAAATTATGTCTCCATATCTTGACAGCATGTATCACTATTGCTAATTCCAAGTCATGGGTTGGGTAATTCTTCTCATGTGTCTTTAATTGTCTAGAAGCATACACAATTACTTGTTCTCCTTGCATGAGCACACATCCCAAACCTAATCCAGACGCATCAGTATACAAGATAAATGGTTCTCCTGGAATTGGAATAGTCAAGATGGGAGCTGATATTAATCTTGTCTTCAATGTTTGAAAACACTCTTCACATTCATTGGTCCAAACAAATTTTTCTCCTTTCTTAGTCAGACTGGTGAGAGGTATGGTGATTTTAGAATAGTCTTCTACGAATTGTCGATAATATCCCGCTAAACTTAAGAAACTTCTGATTTCGACAACATTCTTAGGTGCTTTCCATTTTACGATGGCTTCAATCTTGCTGGGATCCACTTTAATTCCTTCTACGGATACAACATGACTTAAAAATTGCACTTCTTTTCACATTTCTTGAATTTGGCATAAAGCTTTTCTTTCCTTAGTCGCTGTAAAGCTGATCTAAGATCTGATGCATGAGTTACCTCATCTTTGGAGTATATCAATATACCATCTATAAATACGATAGCCGAGGTGTCCAACGTGTCATGAAACACCAGGTCCATAAGTTCCATAAAAGATGCAGGTGCCTTTGTTAATCCGAAGGATATCACTAGGAACTCATAATGTCCATATCGGGTCCTAAATGTTGTCTTTGGAATGTCACCATCCTTGATCTTCAACTGATGATACCTAGACCTAAGATCGATCTTGAAAAACACCTTTGCTCCTTGCAACTAATCAAATAAATCATCGATTCGAGGTAGGGGATATCGATTCTTGATCGTGAGCTTTTTTAGTTCCCGGTAGTCTAGCATAATCTGACACTACCGTCCTTCTTAACAAATAACACTGACGCTCCCCGAGGCAATATGCTTGGTCGGATAAAATCCTTGTCTAGCAATTCCTGTAGTTGTACCTTCAGTTCATTCAATTCAGTAGGAGCCATTCTATAGGGTGCCTTAGATACTGGTGCGGCTCCGTGTATAAGGTCTATAACAAACTTTGTCGCTCGATCAGGTGGCAAACCAGGTAATTCCTTAGGAAATACATCTGAAAATTCTCGTACCACTTATATGTCTTCCAGTCGTGGTGCTTCCTTGGTGAGGTTGACCACCGATACCAAGTAACCAGTTCTTCCTTTCTCGAGGCATCTCTTAGCCTTTAATGTAGAAAGAATGAGTTTCCGCTTACGGGGAAGTTTGGTTCCCACAAAACTGAAATCTGCTCCTTCATTGTCCTTAAATGATATCTTCTTTTCAGCACAAAGCAGACTCGCAGAATGCTGGGATAACCAATCCATCCCTAGGATGACGTCAAAGTTTGCCATCTCAAGTTGCACCAGGTTGGCATCCAAACTTCATCCATTTATGAGAACTGGACATGGTCCATAACCTTGGTCTAATTCTGCTTCTAATCCCATAAGTGACCGTACCAGTAATTTACTGTCTAAAGGTCTGAGGGGTAGACTTAGCTTCTTCCCAAATGACATAGATATAAAAGAATGAGTGGTCCCAGAGTGGACACTATGAGAAAGTTTCACAGTTGACTCAGTACCTTCTGTATTGCATTTGCACTAGGCAGCCTATCTGCCTTCCTTATATCATCATCAGGACCATGTACCGTGCCACAACGCCTGGTCTGGTGGGTAACCTACCGTATGGGCGCTTGATCACCACTCTGCTCACTCGCCTACAAGTAGACCTGGTGCATGAAAGGATTCAAGAGGACACCTTTTCAGCTGACCTAGACTGGGAGGCCATCTTCAAGATGGGGATGCGAGATGCGCAGGTCAGCGACGAGGAGAGAAACTCTATGGTGCGTCCCCTTACTTGAGTGGCGGCAGTAGATGCAGAGGCGGCAGCAGAGGTATTGGAAAGTGACGATGAGGAGGATGATGATTGGATGTACATGGATGTGGATGCCATACCTCCTCCGTCACCACAACATTCTACAGGAGCTGGCCCTTCTCGGGCTTCTCATTCGGCTGGTCCTTCACGCCCACTATCAAATGACATGATGGATTTATCGTGTGAGATTTGTGTTGCTTAGCGTGCTACAGATCGTCGGGTAGGAGAGATTATAGACGCTCAACGCGTGATTGATGGACGGGTGGCGAGTCTCACAGAGAGTCTTCAAGCGACCCAGGCATAGGTAGCCTGGCTCACGAGGGTGTATACCGAGGACCGTGGGTGAGACCGAGAGGCATCTCCTCCTCCCGCGCCATGACATGTACATTTTCTTTCTAGTTGTATTATAGAGTAACTGTCCGGGTTGTGGACTGTACTCTGCCCCTTGATGTACTTTTGTTATTTCATATTCAAGTTTATATATAGCTTTATCCATTTGTTTCCCATTTACATACATGCAGTATTTTCTTTCTTAATTTATGTTTCAAACAACACAGGTGCTTATGGTGTGTTCGTATTACGGTTTTTAGTTTATCCTAATTCAGTTCACGTCTCTTGTGGAAATAATTTGGTTTAATGGAGCTGAGCCTGAGAGCTCTGATACCAAGCTGTCACACGCCAAATCTAGACTAACCAGTGGTGTGATGAACCGTCAAGAAAACTAACAGTTCAACAAAGTCTCGTATAGGCCATGCTCATCTGATTAAACCAGATACATTCCACAAGCATAATCAGAGTAAATAAACAATAGCGGAAGTCTTTAATACTAATGAACCGAGTATCTAACAGTAATAACATAATTAATTATCCAATTATCTCCAAAGTAACTCAAAACATAAAATAAAATAAAGTAATCCATTACATATTTTGATAACTAATCAACTAAACTAATTGAAAACACATGAATTGCACTGGCATGATGGATCATGCGCCTCTTCCATAACTTCCACGTCTATCACCGCTACGTGTCCATACGTCGGCGTGTTCATGTAATCTTCAACGGTAGGACCTGCATCAACAACTAAAAATTTCGACGTCGAAAAGGGTGAGCACACATCATGGCTCAGTGAATAAACAAAGCAATGCAACAAATATATGCATGCATTCAATTCATATCTTTGGTCTGATTTTTAAGTTTGCAATATGCTATAGAAAGGATTGGTGACCACCGCACTTTTATACACGAGTGTGTGAATCCACCCAATGGATCAAACATCATTGTCATCCCACATGCACCCACCATGGAATAGAGATGGAGCTAAAGTATCCAGATCAAACACCGCCAACACTTCCCTCGATGCCCTACTCATACCAACATGTAAGCCCCTATTGGCGAGGGCTTGCAAACTGGGCTTGCAACTAATTAATCCTAAATGTCATCCAGTGTATCCAAGGCCTCACCCCAGCATCCCTCAATAACGTCCATAGAGATAGAGCTAAGGCCCCCGATAAAGTCGAAGATTACACGGTCTGAGACCATCTCCCCTGATGCCCTACGACGTAATAGTTCTGCTGAGGTAATGGCGATAAGACGATGTCAGTGAACAAGACTTGAGTAGAGATAGAGCAAGAGTCTGGTGACTAGGATGAACCACAATGTCATGTCCTTCCCCCTGTTGCTCCACTTGCATCAAGTACACTAACCACACATACACAATCACATGCCTATTTCTAGCATCATCATCATTTTCATATTATAAAAAAAAAAAAATATGCATGAGCAGTAATAACAGGAATATTGGATGACATGTGAGATGCACATTACAAGCATACAAGCATAGAATCAATCATGGCATTTGACTCAATAAAAATAAACAATTTATTATTTGCAAGTTAGTTTAGGTTCTGTTCCCTCACCTGCTAGAAATGTTCAATCTTCTCCAAGCTTCTTAACTCACTCTTGAACCTCTTGGAAACCTAAGAAATTTGTAAGTTCTAATTTAAAGTTCAAGCTCATCAATTTACAGTAGTCAATGGTCCATACTAGCATCAAACAGACCTCCATAAGCTGAGTGGTCGCAGGTGTTACTGCTCCTATGGTCTCAGTTTCTGCGACCACAGGGCGTGGGGTCGATACTTGTGGTCGCATGATACGTGTGGTCGCATATCATGCGACCACACACATGCGACTACACCCTCCATGGAAACTTCCTGAGGGCGTGTGATCGGACATATGTGCCTCGTGTGGTCGATCAAACTGCGACCACACGAGTTTTTGGTCGACTTTTACCCTCAGCCACATCCTTTCATAACTTGATTCCTTGGCTAACATTATGATCCTTCCTATGATTGTTCTATGGCTTAAAATTCACACTTTTACATAGTCCCGTTCTTCATGGATCTCCTTAGAGTTATGTTCATGGTCTTAGGATTGAGATCTTACTTTGACTCAATATCTCCTCCATAATCTATTCTAGGGATTCAATTAATGTAGAGAATGATTCCATACCTTAAACTTGCTGGAGAATCAGAGCTTTCTCTGGAATTCCTTCTCATAGTATTCCTCTTCAATTTTCCTTCTCTTCCCACTCTTCTCTTTCTCTCTCTTTCAGTTTTGGTTCTAAAAGAGTAAATGAGACTAAGGAACGTCCTTTATATTGAGGAAAACATCCATATAAAGTCCCACTTTGATTAGGAAAGAACCCCCTTAGATTAGGAAGGTTTTCTAATTACGGAGTTGGTTATACCATTGTGTGGTTGCACGTGGGGTCACAGAATCTGTCGACCACAAGTCTCAAAATTGTGACCACACGTCCCAGACTCGAGTGTCTCAATATTCCAAGGTGTGATTGACCACACCTGTTTAGGTATGTGACCACACGTCTCAATTAGATGATTTTTGGTTCGAATTATATACCTAGCCTTGTGGTTTCTTCACGCACTTGGTCTGCTTGGTCCGACCATGATAAGAAGACCTAATACAAGGTGGTAAGACCGGGTTAGTAAGGTACAAGTCTTACAAACAAGACCTAAACTAATTGGATAATAACAAACTGTTTTACTTTATTTGTCCAATGAAATGCTTGATTCTATGTTTGTATGCTTATAATATGTATCTCACATATCATTCACTATTTCTGTTATTATTGCTCATGCATATTTATTTCCTGTCTATTTATAACATGATGATGATGTTGCTAGGAACATGCATGTGATTGTGTGTGTATGGTTAGTGTGCTTGATGCGAGTGTAGCATCAGGGGGAAGACGTGACATTGTGGTTCATCCTGGTCATCAAACTCTAGCTCTATCTCTACTCAAGTTTTGTCCACTAACATTGTCGTATCGCCATTACATCGTAGGGCATCAGGGAAGGTGGTCTTTGACCGTGTGGTCTTTGACTCTACCGGGGGGCCTTAGCTCTATCTCTATGGACGTATTGAAAGATGTTGGGGTGAGACCTTGGATACATTGGACGGCATTAGGATTGGTTAGTTGCGAGTCCAGTTTGCAAGCTCTCGCCAATAGGGACTTATGTGTTGGTATGGGTAGGGCATCAAAGAAAGTGTTGGCGGTGTTTGATCCAGATACTTTAGCTCTATCTCTATTCCATGGTGGGGTGGATGTGGACGACAATGGTGTTTGATCCGTTGGATGGGCTTGCACACCCATGTATAGAGGTGCCGTGGCCGCTAAACCTTTCTATAGTACATTGCAAACTTAAAAATCAGACCAAAGATATTGAATTGAATGCATGCATATGTTTATTGCATTGTTTTATTTTGCTCACTGAGCCGTGATGTGTGCTCATTCTTTTGACATCGAATATCTTTAGTTGATGATGCAGGTCCTACTGTAGAAGAGTACTTGAATGCGCCGTTATATGGACACATGGCGGCTATAGACGTAGAAGCTGTTGAAGATGCGCATGATCCTTCATGCGAGTGGAATCAATGCGTCTTTGATTAGTTTAGTTATATTTTGGTTAATGGACATGTAATTGATTATTTTATTTTATATCTTGAGTTAATTGGAGATAACTGGATTAAATATTTATTTATCACTATTATATACTCAGTTCATTAATTGTAAACACTTTCGCTTATTTGTTTATTATCTCTGATTATTACTGTGGAATGTTTGTGGTTTGATACGGTGGGTACTACCTAAACGAGATCTTGGTTGAACCGTTGGTTTATTGATGGTTCATCACACTATTCTGGTTAGTTTAGAATTGGGGTGTAATGTGCCACTCTCCCAAATAAAGGTGCATTGACGTAATCGTCCACAATATAACTTGCATCATCAGAAACTAAAAGAAAACAATATCGTGGGGTGAGCTCACAACTTAGCTCAGTGAGAAACAAAACATGCAGTAACCAATATGCATGAGTTAACACTCAATCATTTGGTCTGATAAAGTTTGCAATGTGCTATGGTAAAGTTAGGTTTCGTATCGCACAACTAATCCTAACTTCCATACACGAGAATGTGAGCACACCCAACGGTAAGGTTACAACCAAACCTGCTATTGCCCTACATCACTCACTATGAGAAAGAGATAGAGCTAGAGCCTAACAGATCGCACACCGCTAGCATCCTCCTAATACTCTACCTTATACTAGTACGTACACTCCTACTGATGAGGGCTTGCAAACTAGGATCCTTCACTAATCAATCCTAAATGTCATCACAAATGTATCCATGGCTCTACCCTAGCATCCTTCAATACGAAATAGAGATAGAGCTAGAGCCTGACGGTAAGGTTATGGCCAACATCGCTAGTACCCCCCTGATACCCGGTATCTTACTAAGCATGATAAAATAGATGGCGATACAACGATGTCAGTGTGACGAATGGTCCAAGGCTCCAACATCTTCCCACCCAACACACCAACTAAACACAAACACATGACTATCTTCAACTCATCATAACATAAATAAATATGCATGGACAGTAAATAGTAAATATTGGATGACATCTTATATGCACAGTACACAGCACATCATCAACACACAATGTAGTTTGATTATTAACCAATTAGTTTGGGATCTTGTCCCTTACCTATTCAGTGGCGTTTGACACTCTTTGAGCTGTTGAGACTAGCATGGCTTGCTTACAAGTCCTAAATAAACAATAGGATTAAATTAGGTTTTATTGTGGTAGTTTTTCATTTATCGGATTCACTGTTTGGAGTGGGATAAGTCCCTTTAGAGATTGTTGGGTGGCACTGTCCTGTCTGACAGTAGCCAGGCCAGTCATCCCATCGATCAACTTTGTGAGACTTCCTGAAAATAATCGGTGACTTCACCGGTGGCACTATATGCCCCACCGGACATTGTCCATTCTTGCTGTTCGGATTGGGTATAGTCCCTCTAGGCATCCCTATTGGACAAGTTTCAGACCTTTTGTGAGTTTGTCCGATGGCATGTCCGGTATCACACCCCAATTCTGGTCTAACCAGATTAGTGTGATGAACCGTCAATAAACCAACGGTTCAACCAGGATCTCGTATAGGTCATACCCACCATATCAAACCACACACACATTCCACAATAATAATCAAAGGTAATAATCAAATAAGCAGAAGTCTTACAGATAATGAACTGAGAATCTAACAGTGATAAATAAGTATTTAATCCAATTATCTCCAAACCACAAGACATAAAAATAAATAATCAATTACATTTCTAATGTTCAAATTATAACTAAACATAAGCAAAAACACATTGGCTACACTCGCATGATGAATCATGCGGATCTTCTTCAGCTTCTATGTCCATCACAGCAACGTGTCCATACGTCAGTGCATTCATATATTCTTCAATAGTAGGACCTACATCATCAACTAAAAATATTCGACGTCGAAAGGGTGAGCACACATCATGGCTTAGTGAGCAAACAAAACAAAGCAATAAACATATGCATGCATTCAATTTATATATGTGGTTTGGTTTTTAAGTTTGCAATGTGCTATAGAAATGTTTGGTGGCCCCCGTACCTCTATACATGAGTGTGTGAATCCGCTCATAGATCAAACACCATTGCCGTCCCACATGCACCCACCATGGAATAGAGATAGAGCTAAAGTGTCCGGATCAAATACCGCCAACACGTCCCCTGATGCCCTACCCATACCAACACGTAAGCCCCTATTGGCGAGGGCTTGCAAACTGGGTTCGCAACTAACCAATCCTAATGCCAAATAATGTATCCAAGGTCTTACTTTGGCATCCCTCAATATGTCCATAGAGATAGAGCTAAGCCCCCCGATAGAATCAGAGACCACATGGTCCGAGACCACCTCCCCTGGTGCCCTACGACGTAATAGTTTTGCTAAGGTAATGGTGATACGACGATATTAGTGGGCAAGACTAGAGTAGAGATAGAGCTAGAGTATGGCGACGAGGTCAAAGATCACCATGCCACGTCCTCCCCCTGATGCTCCACTCGCATCCAACACATCAACCACATACATACATTCACATACCTATTCCTAGCATCATCATCATCATCATGTTATAAATAAATGAAATTAAATATGCATGAACAATATTAGCAGGAATATTGGATGACATGTGAGATGCACATTACAAGCATACAAGCATAGAATCAATCATGGCGTTGGACTCCATAAAAATAAACAATTTGTTATTAACCAATTAGTTTAGGTCTTGTTCCCTCACCTGTTAGCAATAATTGATCTCCTTCCAAGCCTTGAAATTCTCTTTGAATTGATTTAACAACCTAAAAGTTATATGAATTTAAGTTAGGGTTCGTATGTAACATGTTACAGTAGTAGGTGATCGAAACAGAGCATTGATAGGTGTCTGAATGGTCCTATGGTCTCATACTGTATCGACCTTAATGCTTACGGTCGATACCCTACAGTCGCATATGGTGCGACCATAGCTGCGACCATATGATTCCTGAATCTTCTCGAATGCTTATGGTCGATCCTCTGGTCATGCTGGTCATGCTATGGTCGACCGTAGCTGCGACCTTGAGATTTCTGGTCATAGACTACATGTAATTCGAGTTCTTCCTGGGTCAAATCCTCTGATCTTCAATTGGATTTATTCTATGATCATCCTATGGCCATTATTAGTAGTTTCTTATCAATCCTAATCATCAAACTCTCTCCTCATGGTTCTCCTTGGGATTTTCTCAAGGAAATCACATAGATCATAATAGGTTGATATTGCCTATCTTCCATTGAAGTCTTATTCCTTAGAGTTTACATCTCCAGAGATTAGATTCATACCTTTGCCTGAGCCAATCTCTTCTCAGCAAAATCCTCTCCTTAGCCTTTTCTTCTTTTCTTTCTCTTCCTTCTCTTCTCTTCTCTTTCTCTAGGATTTACTAATGTTCTAAAAGAGTGAAAAAGGAATGAGGGACGTCCTTTATATAGAGGAAAACTCTCCACATAGAGTTCTATTTCAATTAGGAAAGAAATCCCTTAGTTTAGGGAAGTTTCCAAAACTCAGAGTCTGATCTAGGGTCTCACGGTCGATGGCTACGGTTGCAGAACCTGTCGATTGTACGGTCGAAATCATCGATCGTAGGGTCATTGATCAGTGACCATGGTTTCTTTCCATATGGTCGACCATACCTACCCAGGTATTTGACCATAGGTATGTTTTCAGTGATTTTAACTCGATTCTCATACTTAGTTTGTGATCCATCTTCAAACAATCGGTCCACTTGGTCCAAAAATGATGGGAAGACCTGGCACAACACGGTTAGACCAGGTTAATGGAGTGTGGGTCTTACAACTCCCCCCCTTTTATATAAATTTCATCCTCAAAATTTGCACATACCTTCCGAGTCGAATAAGTGAGGATATTGCTTTCGCATAGCATTCTCTTCTTCCCATGTAATTTCTTCCACATTTTGGCTTCTCCAAGTAACCTTAACGTAATAAATGTCGCGGTTGCAAAGACGTTGCACCTTCCGGCTAGTGATCTCAAAAGGTACTACTTCAAACGTCAAATCTTCAGTCAAATTCGGTGGATCCGCTGTTAGCACGTGTGTTGGATATCTAACGTACTTCTTCAATTATGAGACATGGAATACATCATGTACACTAGACATTGATGGTGGTAATGCTAACTGATAGGCTACCTTTCCACGTTTAGCTAGAACTTTATAAGGTCCAATATATTTGGGACACAACTTTCCCTTCTGTCTGAACCTTTTCAAACCACGCATAGGAGATATTTTCAGAAATACCTTATCACTTATGGTGAATTCGAGATCTCTGCATCGATTATCTGCATATTGCTTCTGACGGTTCTGAGCTGTTTGGACTCTTTCCTTCATAATGTCAATCACTCGACAAGTCTCTTCAACAAACTCCGGTCCAACAATACTCCATTCTCCAACTTCGTTCCAAAATAAAGGGATTCGACATTTCCTACCATACAGTGCTTCATAGGGTGACATCTGTATAGTCGCTTGATAGCTGTTGTTATAAGCGAACTCAATCAATGGTAATTTCTCATCCCATGATCCTTTGAAATCAATTACGCAAGCTAGGAAAATATCTTCTAAAATCTGAATGGTACGTTCTGACTGTCCATCGGTCTGAGGCTGGAATGCAGTACTAAACTTCAACATTGTACCCATAGTCTTCTGTAATTCTTCCCAAAACTTTGAGGTAAAGTGTGGGTCTCTGTCGAACACAATGCTTTCAGGTACACCATGTAATCTGACAATATTATTTACATAAAGCTTAGCTAACCTCTCTAGGGTTTACTGAGGTCGTATAGCTATGAAACGAGCTATCTTGGTCAAACAATCCACAATCACCCATACCGGGTCAACTACTCGGGGAGTTAATGGTAATCCGGTGACGAAGTTCATAGTGATGTAGTCCCATTTCCATGCTGGTTCTGGTAATGACTGCAACAATCCTACAGGTTTTTTCCTTTCAGCCTTTACCTGCTGACAGTTCAAGCATTGAGACACAAATTTAGCTACATCCACTTTCATTCCTCTCCATCAATATAGTTTATTCAGATCATGATACATCTTTGTACTTCTAGGATGTACCGAATAAGCGGTGGTGTGGGCTTCTTTATTAGTCTGTGTCTAATATCCAAGTCTTCATTTTCAGGAACACATACTCTCTCTTTGTATCTTATTACTTTTTCAGAATCCAAGGTGAAGTCAGGGTTATTCCTAACTTTTTCAAGGTCTTCTTGCACCGTTCTCAGATAAGTGTCTGATTTAATAGCTGCTTTCACTTCGTCTAATAGATCAAGTACAATCTTCAATGTAGCAAACATGTTTGAGAATAGATGAATAAACCCTTTTTCAGTTGATTCATTCAAACTATCAGTCACGAACTACTCGTTATCGTAATTAAATACTCTTCCTATGACACGCTATAGCATTTGCACTAGCTTCTTCTTGGGATTTTGTCATAGCTTTCCTGCTTAATGCGTCAGCAACTACATTAGCTTTTCCTAGATGATATTGGATATCACAATCATAATCCTTTAGTAATTCCAGCCATCTTCTCTGTCTCATGTTCAACTCCTTCTGATTAAAAAGATGAGTGAAACTCTTATGATTTGATTTAAACTGAAATTTCTCTCCATACAAATAATGTCTCCATATCTTGACAGCATGTACCACCGCTGCTAATTCCAAGTCATGAGTGGGATAGTTCTTCTCATGTGTCTTCAGTTGTCTTGAGGCATACGTAATTACTTATTCTCCTTGCATAAGCACACATCCCAAACCTAACCCAAACGCATTAGTGTACATGGTAAATGGTTATCATGGGATCAGAATAGTCAAGATGGGAGCTGATATCAATCTAGCCTTCAATGTTTGAAAAAACTCTTCACATTTATCGGTCCAAACAAACTTTTCTCCTTTCTTAGTCAGACTGGTGAGAGGTATGGCGATTCTAGAGTAATCTTCCACGAACCGTCGATAATAACCAACCAAACCTAAGAAACTTCTAATTTCGGCAACATTCTTAGGTGCTTCCCATTTTACAATGGCTTCAATCTTGCTAGGATCCACTTTAATTCCTTCAGTGGATACAACATGGCCTAAGAAAGTGACTTCATTTAACCAGAACACACACTTAGTTAATTTAGCGTAAAGCTTCTCTTTTCTTAGTCGCTGCAAAGCGACTTTTAGATTTGTGATATGAGTTTTTTTTGTCCTTGGAGTAGACTAGTATGTCGTCAATAAATACAATAACTGACGTATCCGACATATCATGGAATACTCGATTCGTGAGTTCTATAAAAGTTGTAGGTGCATTAGTCAATCCAAAAGACATAACTAAAAATTCATAATGTCTATATCTGGTTCTGAATGTTGTCTTTGGAATGTCACCTTCCTTAATCTTCTCGTCAGTAAGAACTGGACATGGTCCATAACCTTTGTCTAGTTCCACTTCTAATCCCATAGGTGATCGTACAAGCAGTTTGCAGTCTAAAGGTTTGAGGGGTAGATTTAACTTCTTTCCAAACGACACAGATATAAAAGAATGAGTAGCTCCAGAGTCAAAGAGTACTCTGGCGGGTAAGCCATTAATAGGTATGATACCTGTGATTTGATTTAATTTAGTCTACATGCTCACACAAGGTAGTACAAAACCAAAGGTTCAGGTCATACTTGTAACCACATCAGGCAATGCGGCAGTATCCTCGGAAGTAACTGCATAAACCTTTCCTTGCTGTAGCTACTTCCCTGGCTTAGGACACTCTCTTGAGTAATGTCCTACTTGATCACAATTGAAGAATTTGACTCCAGCATTACTTTGATTCTGTTGAGGTTGGGCTGTCGGAGTAGTCTTGGCTGCAGCATTGAAGCCTTGAGTACGGAAGGGTTTAAATGTCTTTGGGTTCCCTCTGTTGTATGAGTTTCCATTGGGCCTCTTCATACCTCTGTTCTGAGCAAAATAACTTTTCCTCTGGCTCGATTCCAATACTCGAGCAATCTGCACAGCTTCATTATAAATCTTCTTTTATAGTCCCAATACATGCTCACGGATACTTCCCCTAAGTTTCATGACGAACCTTCGGGTTTTGGTATTTTCCTCCTACATGCTAGAGGGAACAAAGAAGAATAGTTCTTCATAACGCTGCTGATAAGCGTCTACTGACATTTGTCCTTAATACAGACTCAAGAACTCCTTTTACATTTGGTCTCTGAAACTCTTGGGAAAATACTTCTCAAAGAACGTTTTTTTATAGATAGCCCAAGTTAATTGGGCGTGCTTCGTCAACAGATAACTCCGAGTAGATTTCCACCAATGGTGTGCATTACCTTTCAACATAAAAGTGGCACATAATACTTTTTCCTCTTCATTTATAGTCATCATCATAAAGTTTCTTTCTATCTCATCGATCCAGTGAGCTGGCCACAACGGATCTGATGGCTTGCCCATGAATTTCTTCGGCTTCAACTTCAGGAAACGCTCGATCAGTTTGGAGTGATTAAGCTGATACTATGCATATGCCCCATACATAGGCGGTTGGTACTGAGAATTACCTTGGTTATACCCACCTTGCGGTGCTTTAGGATTTTGCACTTGGCCTTGCACTGCTGCTGTTTGCAATGCTTGGGGTACAGTGTTGCTGCCACCAGGTGAAGTACTAGCTTGTCCTGCAGGTAGAGATGTTGTGTTCGCAACTGGAAAAGCAATTCCCATAGCAGCTTGCATGTTGGCTTGCATTTTCTGTATATGCTGCATTTGCTGTGTTAAATTCATCACCACAGTAGCCAAATCCGTAGGTGGTGTAGGTAAGTTAGTTGGACTGGTTTGGGTGTGAACATTCTGAGGTGCAGCATTTTGAGCTCCAATATTTTCTTCCTGTCCTTGCTGACCTTCATTGTCATTAGTCTCCATAGGTGGTGGAGATGGGTTTGCATTCTGTCTCCTTCTGCTTACTCTGCGCCCAGCCATTTAAACTCTTGGGTGGTATGTTATTGGCAAAGCTACACATGTGAGACAAAATAGAATGGTAGTATTGGTTTAGTCTCACAATGGAAAGCGAGAGAAGAATAAAATTAATAGGCAAAAGTTTGGACAGAATCAAAATGCAGACAATAGTCAGTCATACGATCGATGGCCTACCGTCGCATGTTGTGTGACCATAGGTGCGACCTTTAAAATCCTGGCAACTTACCGAGACCCTATGGTCGATCATACGGTTGATGGTTTTGGTCAAATTGTGCGACCGTAAGATTCAAAATCATGTTTTTAAACTTATTTTCAAGATTTTTCCCTCTCATTCTCCTTTCCTTTTCTACGGTCACAACTCAACTCGCCACCACTGAGTTGCTACAATGTCTATCTTATGAACTTGGTGATTTTTCCATCGATCCACGATCTCCATTCCATTCCTTGATGTATGTTCTCTACTTTTCTCCATTTTTAAGCTTTCATACCTAAGGTTTTTGCCATTTATAGGGTTTTCTTCTAATTAATATTTATCTGACTGTAAAAATTTGATTTTTATTGGGGGCTTTTGCTATTGGTCACCCAATGGATGAAAGCCCTTAAGAAAATTTGAGTTTCATCTGTTGGTTTGGTAAAAATTTCAAAATTTTCATTTTTGACCTAAATTTTGAGGGTTTTTCCCAATTGTCAAAATTTCTTCAAATTCGATCTACCTAGTTAAAATTTTCGATTGAATATGCCTTGTAGGATGGTTTGGGACCTATGTAAGTCCTCCTGCCCAAATGTTTGGGTGAAAAGTGAGGCTTTTTCCCATTCTACATCCTTATGCTGTCAAATTTTCAAATTTATCTAACTTGTTTTTCTTATTTTCTTCTCTTGCAGTTATCATGGTTCGCACTAAGGTTCCTCGAGTTCATAACCCACTTCGCTTCAGGTCTATGGAAGCAGAAACACAATACCCTTGGTTTAATTAAGAGAAGGTGGAAGGGGGTCAGTATGTGAACTTAGCCTACTTAGCCCTGT
Organism: Protea cynaroides; assembly: GCA_028583415.1. NCBI lineage: Eukaryota > Viridiplantae > Streptophyta > Magnoliopsida > Proteales > Proteaceae > Protea > Protea cynaroides. The sequence continues at coordinate 53,198,583 of CM053275.1, read as the reverse complement.
TTGATGTGGAGAGGACATTTGATGATATGGGCTGGTTTCTTATGATTCTGTACGAGGCTTGCACTTGCCCAGACTTAGTGAAGCAGTTCTACTGTCACCTACAGATAGAGGGTGACTTAGAAGATGTGGAGAGAGGCAGAGAGCTTTGGATTACCAGCTGGTTCAAAAGGGTTCCCATCTCTTTCAATTGTAAGGAGTTGGCTAATCTCCTAGGCATCTCAAATGATGGTCAGTTGATTTACTGTACACCCAGGGAGCCACAGTTTCTATATACACAGGTGCATGCAGAAATAGATAACCAAATTCTTGAAGACGACTGCTGGGAGATAAAAGCAGTCAACCTGCGTCCAGAGCCACGGGTTTACTGCAAGATTATCCAGCATAATCTTATTCCCCAGGGTAGACACTACGAGATGGTCTCATAGCTGACCTAGTACCTGCTGTACTATATTTGTACAAGGCAGCCAGTCTGCCTCCCATATATTATTCTTTGGACTATGCACAGAGCTATGTTCCCTGACTCGAGAGGTAACTTTCCCTATGGACGGCTGATCTCCACCCTACTCTCTCGTCTACAGGTGGAACTAGTGGATGAGAGAATCTTTGAGGACACCTTCTCAGCTGACCTTGATTGGGAGGCCATCAGCAGGATGGGCATGAGAGTGATACAGGTCAGTGATGATGAGAGGAATGCTATGAGACGTCGTCTCACTCGAGTAGCGGCAGTAGATGCAGAGGCTACAGTAGTAGTAGCAGCAGTAGCAGAGGTACACGTGAGTGATGATGAGGAGGATGATGATCGGATGTACATGGATGTGGATGCCATCCCTCCTCCATCATCACAACATTCTACTGGAACTGGCCCTTCTCGGGCTTCTCATTCAGCTGACTCTTTACGCCCACCACCAGATGACATAATGGGGCTGTTACGTGAGATTCGAGAGGCTTAGTGCGTGATTGATTGGAAAGTAGGAGAGCTTCTAGATGCCCAGCGCTCTACAGACCAGCGGGTAGCGAATCTGACAGCTAGTCTCCGAGTGACTCAGACTCAGGTGGCTTGGCTCGTGAGAGTATATGCTGAGGACTATGATAGAGATCGTGAGGTACCTCCTCCTCCAGCACCTCCAGCTCCATGATATCATTTATTTTTTTTCCCTTTTTATAATATAGAGTAACTGTCCAGATTATGGATTGTACTCTGATTCAGATGTATCTTATCTTACTCCAATTTGGATATATATATATATATATATATATATATATATATATATATATATATATATATATATATATATATATATATGTATATAATTGGTTTTCCATTTACATATATGCATTATTCTCTTTCTTAGTTTATGTCTCATACAACACAGGTGCTTATGGTGTGTTCTTATTATAGCTTTTATTTTTTTTATCCTAACTCAGTTCATGACTCATGTAGAAGTAGTTAGGTCGATGGGTAGAACCTAAGATGCTCTGATACCAAGTTGTCACACCCCAATTCTGGTCTAATCAGATTAGTGTGATGAACAGCCAATAAACCAACGGTTCAATCAGGATCTCGTATAGGTCGTACCCACCATATCAAACCACACACACATTCCACATTAATAATCAGAGATAATAATCGAATAAGCAGAAGTCTTACAGATAATGAATTGAGAATCTAATAGTGATAAATAAGTATTTAATTTAATTATCTCCAAACAACAAGACAAAAATAAATAATCAATTACATATCTGATGTTCAAATTATAACTAAACTTAAGCAAAAACACATTGGTTGCACTTGCATGATGAATCATGCGCATCTTCTTCAGTTTCTACATCCATCGCTGCAACGTGTCCATACGTCAGCGCATTCATATATTCTTCAATAGTAGGACCTGCGTCATCAACTAAAAATATTCAACGTCGAAAGGGTGAGCACACATCATGGCTCAGTGAGCAAACAAAACAATGCAACAAACATATGCATGCATTCAATTCATATCTTTGGTCTGGTTTTTAATTTTGCAATGTGCTATAGAAAAGTTTGGTGGCCTTCGCACCTCTATACACGAGTGTGTGAATCCGCCCAATGGATGAAACACCATTGTTGTCCCACATGCACCCACCATGGAATAGAGATAGAGTTAAACTGTCCGGATCAAATACCGCCAATACTTCCCCAGATGCCCTACCCATACCAACACGTAAGCCCCAATTGGCGAGGGCTTGCAAACTGTGCTTGCAACTAACCAATCCTAATGCCAAACAGTGTATCCAAAGCCTCACCCCATCATCCCTCAATACATCCATAGAGATAGAGCTAAGGCCCCCTGGCAGAGTTAGAGACCACACAGTCCTAGACCACCTCCCCTAATGCCCTACGACGTAATAGTTTTGCTAAGGTAATGGCGATACAACGATGTTAGTGGGCAAGACTTGAGTAGAGATAAAGCTAGAGTCTGGTGACGAGGTCAAAGATCACCATGCCACGTCCTCCCCCTGATGCTCCACTTGCATCCAACACACCAACCACATACATACATTTACATGTCTATTCCTAGCGTCATCATCATCATCATATTATAAAGAAAAGAAATTAAATATGCATGAACAGTAATAGAAGGGATATTAGATGACATGTGAGATGCACATTACAAGCATACAAGCATAGAATCAATCATGGCATTGGACTCCATAAAGTTTGTTATTAATCAATTAGTTTAGGTCTTGTTCCCTTACCTGTTAGCAATACTTGATCTCCTTCCAAGCCTTGAAATTCTCTTTGAATTGATTTAACAACCTAAAAGTTATATGAATTTAAGTTTGGGTTCATATGTAACATGTTACAGTAGTAAGAAATCGAAACAGAGCACTGATAGGTGTCTGATTGGTCCTATTCATACTGTATCGACCTTACTGTCTACAGTCAATACCATATGCGACCGTAGCTGCGACCATATGATTCCTGAATCTTCTCGAATGCTTATGGTCGATCCTCTGGTCATGCTAGTCATGCTATGGTCGACCGTAGCTGCGACCTTGAGATTTTTGGTTACAGACTACATGCAATTCGAGTTCTTCCTGGGTCAAATCCTCTGATCTTCAATTGGATTTATTCTAAGATCATCCTATGGCCATTATTAGTAGTTTCTTATCAATCCTAATCATCAAACTCTCTCCTCATGGTTCTCCTTGGGATTTTCTCAAGGAAATCACATAGATCATAATAGGTTGATATTGCCTATCTTCCGTAGAAGTCTTATTCCTTAGAGTTTACATCTACAGAGATTAGATTCATAATTTTGCCTATGATAGAGAGCCAATCTCTTCTCAGCAAAATCCTCTCCTTAGCCTTTTCTTCTTCTCCTTCTCTTCCTTCTCTTCCCTTCTCTTTTTCTATGGTTTACTAATGTTCTAGAAGAGTGAAAAGGGCTAAAGGACGTCCTTTATATAGAGGAAAATTCTCGATATAGAGTCCTCTTTCAATTATGAAAGAAATCCCCTAGTTTAGGAAAGTTTCTAAAACTCGGAGTCTGATCTGGGGTCTCACGATCGATGGCTACGGTCGCAGAACCCGTCGACCATAGGGTCGAAATCATCGACCGTAGGGTCATTGATCAGTGACCATTGTTTCTTTCCATATGGTCGACCATACCTACCCAGGTATTCGACCATAGGTATGTTTTCAGTGTTTTTTTAACTCAATTCTCATACCTGATTTGTGATCCATCTTCAAACAATTGGTCCACTTGGTCCAGAAATGATGGGAAGACCTGACACGACACGGTTAGACCGGGTTAGTGGAGTGCGGGTCTTACATCCGGTGGCATGTTCGGTCTGACAGTAGTCCCACTAGACATCCTTCCGGACAACATTCTAGAATGTCCCAAAAGGTGTCCGAGTTAACTCTTCGAGTTGTCTCTCTCTAGAGTCGATCCCTCGACTCATTCTAGGGTTCATCCTATACCATTCTGTGGTCCGAAACACATTAGGGCCAGGTCTTCCATTGTAACCCTAGTTTATCACAATGTTCTTGTTAATGGATCTTTATGAATCATTCAATAATACGATCCTTAATATATTGGGATCAGTCAACAGTCATTAACTGTCACACCCCAATTCTGCACCATTCAGAACGGTGTAATGAACCACTAATAAACCAACGATTCAACCAGGATCTCTAATAGGCTATGTCCATTAAAAATAAAACCATGCACATCCACAACCATAATCAGAATAAATACACAATAGCGGAAGCCTTATAGTAAATGAACTAAGCAATCAACTGTAATAATCATAATTAAAATTTTAAGTTATTGTTGTATCAACTGAGACATAAATAAATAGAATATCAATTACATCCCTTTATAAAATCAAATAAAAATCTAATCGAATACGCATGAGTTGCACTCGCATGAAGAGTCATGCGTATCCACTAAGTCTTCGGCTTCCATTGCAGCAACACGCACACATACCGGAGCACTCATATAATCTTCAACTGTAGTACCTGCATCATCAACTAAAAATATTTGACGTCGAAAGGGTGAGCACACATCATGGCTCAGTGAGCAAACAAAACAATGCAACAAATATATGCATGTATTCAATTCATATCTTTGGTCTGGTAAATAAGTTTGCAATGTGCTATAGAAAGGATAGGTGGCCGCCGCACCTCTATACACGAGTGTGTGAAGCTGCCCAAAGGTAACGTTTATTGTCATCCCACATGCACCCACCATGGACAATGTACACACAAATGTCACATTTATTGCTGTACCAGTTGCCCATACCAACACGTAAGCCCTTGCTGGCGAGGGCTCGCAAACTGGGCTTGCAACTAACCAATTCTAATGCTAATCAGTGTATCCAAGGCCTCACCCTAGCATCCCTCATTACGTCCATAGAGATAGGGCTAAGGCCCCCCAGCAGAGTCAGAGACTACACGGTCCGAGACCACCTCCCCTTATACCCTATGACGTAATAGTTCTGCTAAGGTAATGGCAATACGACGATGTCAGTGGACAAGACTTAAGTTAGAGATAGAGCTAGAGTGCTGAGGCCCCGCCTATGACACCTCCCCTGATACTCGCTCGCATCAAGCACACCAACCACACACATACATTCACATGCCTATTCCTATCATCATCATCATCATCATGTTATAAACAATAATTTAAATATGCATAAACAGTAATAATAGAAATATTGGATGACATGTTGAATGTACATAACAAGCATACACGCATAGAATCAATCATGGCATTGGACTCAAGAATAAAATAGTTTATTATTAATCAATTAGTTTAGGTCTTGTTCCCTCACCTTTGCTTGATCGTAGGTCCTCTTTCAAGCTTTAAGAATCAACTAAATATCAATATTATATCACTAGAAGACCTAATCAAGTCGATAGAATTTAATTAGAATTAATTATGATTTTAAAAACATGTTGTTAACTGGGGGTCGATGCCAGGGTCGGAGGTTCCATCGACCCTGGGTGCTACCACCTAGATTCTGGACTTCCCGAACACTGGGGGTCGATTGTTAGGGTCTGGTAGGATCGATTGGCCATCGACCCCCCGTGCGACCTCCTGTGGGTTTAGTCGAAATTCTCATCCTACAGTCCATTCTTCGTGTTTGGGGTCCTATGGCTTGCTTCTACAATCCATTCCACACATGTTCTATGGTCTAGAATCGTAGTTCATTCACCTTTATGGCTTTTATGATTTCCCCCATGGTTTTCTATAAAAAAACCTAACCATGGGTGGATGATTTTGGTTTCTCCTAGATCATGTCCTCTTCACTATCTATTCTAAGGTTTGTAGAATTACATGGAGATAGTATCCATACCTGAGAATTAGGCTTGGTTCTCTGAAGCCTTCTCTTTGATCTTCTTCTCCACTTTTCCTTCTCTTATCTTTCTCTTCTCTTTCTCTTCTCTTTCTCTCAATCCAATTAGGGTTCTAAAAGGAGTGAAAGAGGCTTAGGGACATCCTATTTATAGAGTAGAAACTCCCAAAATAAGTTCCATTGAGATTAGAAAAGAATCCCATTGAAATTTGGAAAGTTTTCAAATCACGATTTCTGTCGGCAGACTGGGGGTCGATGAGGGGGTCGGAGATCCCGTCGACCCCTGGTTTTAAATTGTCCGACCCTCGGTTAGAAACTCAGGGTCTGACTTCCTATCTTGGGGGGTCCGACCCTGCCTAGCTCGGTGTGCGACCCTCCCCCTATTTTTAGTGTTTTTGGGTCAGTTTAATACTTGGGATCGCGATCTCCCTCACGTACTTGATCCATTTGGCTCGACCATGATGGGTAGACCTGGTTCATGGTGGTAAGACCAGGTTAGTTTGATACGGGTCTTACAACTCCCCCCTACTTATAAAAATATCGTCCTCCAAATTGTACATACCTTCTGAGTCAAATAAATGAGGGTATTGCTTTCGCATAGCATTCTCTTATTCCCATGTATTTTTCCATATCTCTACTTCTCTAGATGACCTTAACATAATAGATATCACGGTTTCATAGTCGTTGAACCTTTTGACTGGTGATTTCAGTTGGTGTTAACTCAAATGTCAAATCATTAGTCAAATCAGGTAAATCTACTATCAGAACGTGCGTTGGATCCTTGACATACTTCTTCATTAAGGAAATATGAAATACATCATGCACACTTGACATAGATGGTGGTAGTGCTAACTGGTACGCCACTTTCCCACGCTTAGCTAGAATCTCATATGGCCCGACATATCTTGGACTTAGTTTCCCTTTCTGTTCGAACCGTTTCAATCCTCGCATAGGCGATACTTTTAATAATACTTTATCACCCACAACGAATTCAAGGTCTCGGCGTCGGGTATCTCCATATTTCTTCTGACGATTCTGAGCTATTCTCACTCTTTCCTTGATAATGTCGACCACTCGATAAGTTTCTTCAACAAATTTCGGTCCAACAATACTACGTTCCCCAACTTCATTCCAAAACAAAGGAGTTCGATATTTTCGGCCATACAGTGCTTCATAGGGTGACATTTGTTTAGTAGCCTGATAGCTATTGTTATAAGCGAACTCAATCAATGGTAACTTTTCATCCCATGATCCTTTAAAATCAATCACACATGCTCGAAGCATATCTTCTAGAATCTGAATTGTACGCTCTGATTGTCCGTCTGTCTACGGATGAAATGCGGTACTAAACTTCAATATTGTACCCATAGCCTTTTGCAATCCTTCCCAAAACTTTAAAGTAAATCGTGGATCTCTATCGGACACAATGCTTTCAGATACACCGTATAATCGTACAATGTTATCCACATACAGCTTAGCTAACCTCTCCAGTGTATACTGAGGTCGCGGTATAAAGCGAGCTGTTTTAGTCAAGCAGTCTACAATCACCCAAACCGTGTCAACTACTCAAGGTCAAAGGTAATCTTGTGACGAAGTCCATAGTGATGCAGTCCCATTTCCATGCTGGTTCCGGTAACGGCTGTAACAGTCCTTCCGGTCTTTGTCGTTCAGCCTTTACTTTCTGACAATTTAGGCATTGAGACACGAACTTAGCTACATCTGCTTTCATTCCTCTCCACCAATATAATTTCTTTAGATCATGATACATTTTTGTACTTCCAGGATGTATCGAATAGATGGTGGTATGGGATTCTTTCATCAATCGGTGTCTAATGTCCAAGCTTTCTGTTTCGGGTATACATATTCTTCCTTTGTACTTCAGTACTTTTTCTTCATCCAAGGTGAACTCAAGGTTAGTCCTACCTTTTTCGATGTCCTCTTGTACCGTTCTTAGGTAAAGGTCTGATTTGATAGCTGTCTTTACTTCATCTACTATATCCGGTATAATCTTCAATGCGACGAACATATTTGAAAACCGATGAATAAACCCTTGGTTGGCTGATCCATCTGGTGCATCTATCACAAACTGCTCATTATCGTGCTTGAATACCTTTCTGGTAGTACACATTGCGGCGGTTGTGCTAACCTCTCCCTGAGATTTTATCATTTCCTTTCTACTCAACGCATCGGCTACTACATTAGCTTTCCCCGGATGATACTGGATATCACAATCATAGTCTTTCAATAGTTCCAGCCATCTTCTTTGTCACATATTCAGCTCCTTCTGATTAAATAGATAAGTAAGACTTTTATGGTTTGATTTAATCTGAAACTTCTCCCTGTACAGATAATGTCTCCATATTTTGACAGCATGTACTACTGCTGCTAGTTCCAAATCATGAGTGGGATAGTTCTTCTCATGTGTCTTCAATTGTCTTGAGACATAAGCAATTACTTGTTCTCCTTGCATAAGTACACATCCTAATCCAAGTCCTGACGCATCGGTATATAAGATAAATGGTTGTCCTGGAACCGGGATGATCAAGATTGGAGCTGATATCAATCTAGCCTTCAAGGTTTAAAAACTCTTCTCGTATTTATCCGTCCAAACATACTTCTCGCCCTTCTTAGTCAAACTATTAAGAGGTACGACAATTTGGGAATAGTCTTCCACAAATCGTCGATAATACCCAACTAGACCCAAGAAACTTCTAATTTCTGCAACGCTCTTTGGTGCTTCCCACTTTACAATAGCCTCGATCTTGCTGGGATCCACTTTAATTCCTTTAGCGGATACTACATGACCTAGAAATGCGACTTCCTTTAGCCAAAACTCACACTTTAAAAATTTGGCGTAGAGCTTCTCCTTCCGTAGTCGCTGTAGAGCGGCGTTTAGATTCTTAATATGAGTTTCCTCATCTTTGGAGTAGACCAATATATCATCAATGAATACAATAATCGACGTATCTAACATGTCGTGGAAAACCTGGTTCATTAGTTCCATAAAAGTTGCTGGTGTGTTTGCCAATCCAAAAGACATAACCAAGAATTCATAATGTCCATATCTGGTCCTGAATGCTGTCTTGGGAATATCACCGTCCTTAATCTTCAACTGATGGTAGCCTGACCGAAGATCGATCTTGGAGAACACTTTGGCACCTTGCAACTGATCAAATAGGTCATCGATCCAAGGCAATGGATACCGATTCTTGATTGTCTGTTTATTCAGTTCTCGGTAGTCTATACACAATCGAATGCTACCGTCCTTTTTCTTCACGAATAATACTGGCACTCCCCATGGTGATATACTAGGGTGAATGTAACCCTTGTCCAGCAGTTCTTGTAGTTGTACTTTCAATTCCTTCAGTTCAATAGGAGCCATTCGATAAGGTGCTTTCGATACTGAGCAGCTCCAGGTATAAGATCTATAACAAACTCTATGGCTCGGTCAGGTGGTAATCCTGATAGTTCTTCAGGAAATACGTCTGGAAAGTCATGCACGACATCAATATCTTCCATTCGTGGTGCTTCCTTGGTAAGGTCGACCACAGATACTAAATATCCGACTGCTCCTTTCTCAAGGCGCTTCTTAGCCTTTAGCGTAGAGAGTGTGAGCTTTCGTTTCCGGGGAAGTTTGGTTCCCGAAAAACTGAACTCTGCTCCTTCCTTGTCTTTAAATGTCAGCTTCTTTTCGGCACACAATAGGTTTGTAGAATGCCGAACTAACCAGTCCATTCCCAAGATGACGTCAAAGTCTGCCATCTCAAGTTGGATCAAGGTTGCATCCAAGGTCTTTTCATCAATAAGAACTGGACATGGTCCATAACCTTGTTCTAACTCCACTTCTAATCCCATAGGTGATCGTACAAGTAGTTTGTAGTCTAAGGATTTAAGGGGTAGATTTAACTTCTTTCCAAATGTCACAGATATAAAGGAATGAGTAGCTCCTGAATCAAAGAGTACTCTGGCGGGAATGCCATTAATAGGTACGATACTTGTGATTTGTTTTGGTTTAGTCTACATGCTCATACAATGTAATACCACTAACTAAAATTTAAGTCATACCTGTGACCACATCAGCATGCGGCAAAGATCCCTCCGATGTAACCGTGTAAACTTGTCCTTGATGTAGCTGCTTCTTGGGCTTAGGACATTCCCTTGCCATATGTCCCACTTGGTTGCAGTTAAACCATTTTATCCCTTCAGTAGTTGGCATTTGTTGCTGTTAAGCTACGGGAGTAGTCTTGGTTGCAGCGGTATAGCCTTGAGCATGGAAGGGTTTGAATGTCTTGTTATTCCCTCCATTATAAGAATTTCCAGCTGACCTTTTTATACCTCTATTTTGCATGAAATAACTCTCCTTCTGGCTCGATTCTATAACTCGAGCAATTTGTGCCGCTTCATTATAGATTTTCTTTTCATGTCCCAGAACGTGCTCGCGGATGCTTCCCCTAAGTCCCATGACGAACCTTCGGGTCTTTTTGGTTTCCTCTTGCATACTAGTGGGTGCAAAGAAGAACAACTCTTCATAACACTATTGATACGCATCCACGGTCATCTGCCCCTGATATAAACTCAGGAACTCTCTTTCCATAGAATCTCTAAAACTTCTCGGAAAGTACTTCTCAAAGAACGCCTCTTTATAAATATCCCAAGTCAGCTGGGCGTGCTTTGTTAATAAATAACTCCTGGTGGACCTCCACCAATGGTGTGCATCTCCTTTCAGCATAAAGGTGACTCACAACACTTTTTCTTCTTCATTTAGTGTCATCATCATAAAATTTCTTTCCATTTCATCAACCTAGTGTGTCGGCCATAAAGGATCTGCTGGCTTGCCATTAAATTCTCTAGGCTTCAGTTTCAGAAAATGCTCCACCAGTCTGGAGTGGTCTAGTTGCTGCTGGACATACGCTCCATACAATGGTGGTTGGTATTGATATCCATCTTGAACTATCTCAGGATTTTGTACTTGAGCCTGCATGATAGGAGTCTGAGGTGCGTGGGGTACTGTGTTACTCCCCCCTGGTGCTGTGCTTTCCGTCCCGGCCGGCAATGGAGGTGTTTGTGCAGATTGGAAGAGTTATGCCTCGTAAGACCCGTACTCAAAACCCGGTCTAAACCTTGGTTTTGTGTCGTAACGGTCTTCCGATCATCACCGGGCCGACGGGACGAGCGGATGACAAACGGTATGAAATCGGACCAAAGACGCACCAATAGTCATCAATTTATGTTGACCCGGTCGATGGTACCGGTCTTGGTACCGGCGACCGGTATGGCTTCTTGCAGCTAAATGCGGGAATCTGGAAATTGGTCTCTGCGGGTCCCACTTTCTTGATTTCGAATCCTAGAACTTTCCTAATCCTAGTAGGGTTACTAAACCCAATTCTTAGCTTATAAATACACCCTTAAGCCTCCTCAAATCCTTTCCATTGTCTCTTGCAAACCCTAGAGAAAAGAAAGAGGTTGGAAAGGAGAAGGAGATAGGAAGAGGAAGAAGGTGCTGCCATTACCGTTCAACGAAGCTCCCGCTACGCCGCCAACGGTAAGTGTTTTAACTATTCTTCTTATCCTATGTTAGTTGTGTGGGTGGATTAATACCATGCAAAGTAGGTATTGATCTAAAACCCTAAATTGGCCAATAAACCCTAAGTTGCCGTCAAACCCTAGATTCGAGTTTCGAGATGATGTTCATCGAAACGAGACTTGAATGAGTTGGGGATAACTCTAACTCCAAGTTTAGATTTAGAATGGATAGGAGAAACCTTGGAAATCCATGGAGGATGATCGACGGCAAATCAAAAACCCATGTATGGTCTTCCCGAGACATACCGAGTTGACTATACCGGTTGCACATGGTGCGACCGGTATGTTGCCACCGGTATCCCTCGAGGGCTGGTCTCGTGGGGACCGGCTGACCATACCGGTCGCCAGTCTTCCCCACAAAGCCGCGACCGGTACATGCCACCGGCCAGCCGTGAGGGTGTTTTGTAACCGTGTTGGTTTCCGACCAACATGAAACCCTAAACAATATATTCTAATGAGACCCTAATAATATTGTAGGACTTTGTGACTTATCGTTTGGATCTTGCGACGTAGAGCAAGTTATCGAACGAGCGTCAGGTAAGGGAATCTGACCTAAACCTAATAATTAATGGACAGTAAATTGTTGTTAATCACCTGATTATATGAGATGTGTTGTTTGTGCATATTCACATGCCATCCTTTACTTTCGGTTATTATTACTGTTCATGCATTTATAGGATGTGATTGTTAGGCATGTGATTGTTTTCGTTAGTGAGTGGAGTGGGGCATGGGCCCGGGATCGCTCTTCACATTAGCACCTTTTTGTAGTATTCCGTCTTAACATGCTTGGTACGGATGGGGCATCGGGGGAAGGTCATGGTACGGTGGTCTCCGATATTGATGTTGTCCCGCCACCGTTATGTGGTACTTGTGGTCTCCGAGTCGACGCGGCTTGTCCACGATGCTTTAGCTCTATCTCTATGCTTGTAGGGAGTTATGTTGGGATAGGGTCTACCTGCGTATTGTTTCTATCCTAGTGAGTTAGTTGCGGATAGGGCATCAGGGGAGGTGTGGGAATGCCTTAGCTCTATCTCTATGCCGTAGATGGCTGTACTGGGATAGAGCATATATTGATGACATATAGGATTGGTTAGTTGCGAGCCCAGTTTGCGAGCCCTGGCCAGTAGGGGCTTAGGTACTGGTTTGGGTAGAGTATCAGGGGAGGTACGTGGGTATCTTAGCTCTATTTCTATTCCATGATGGGTGCATGTGGGCCAATGGGGGTGTGAACCATGAGGTGCCACACACTCGTGTATAGAGGTGCGGGGGCCACCAAACCTTTCTATAGCACATTTGCAAACTTAAAACCAGACCACAACATAAAACTGATTGTTACTCATGCATAATATTGTGAAACTGTCTGATTGTCTTACTGAGCTAAGTTGTGAGCTCACCCTTTGTACATACATTGTTTTTAGATGTTGATGCAGGTTACACTGTTGACGACTATATGAATGCTCCTGTGTATGGTGGTGTTGCGGCGTTGGACGTACAGGCAGGAGAGGACGAGCATGACGCTTCATGCGAGTGCCCTTTCTGCGTGTATCTTTGATTTGTTTTCTTTATTTAATTTCCTTATTTTTGATTGGATTAAAGGGATGTAAGGATACTATTTTATGTGTTTGAATTTGGATAATTGGATATTTATTTAAGTTATCAATAGATACTCAGTTCGTTTTATTTAAAGTCTTCCGCTGTATATTTATATTCTGATTGTGGTTATGTGTAATGGTTTGTATGAGTGGACACGGCCTATTAGAGATCCTGGTGTGAACCGTTGGTTCAATGACGGTTCACTCACACCATTCTGGTTGGATCAGAATTGGGGTGTGACAATGCCTATGGCAGCTTGTATAGTGGCTTGTGCCTGTTGCATTTGCTGCAGCTGTTGGGCCAAGTTCATTACGACTGTGGCCAAGTCTGTAGGTGGAGCTGGCAGATTTGTAGGATTTGTCTGCCCATTTATGGCGGATGGTGCCGTGTTCGTGTTCCCCTGTGTTTTAGGGTGTGTCTGGCTATTCTCCCCCACAGGTGGTGGTGGTGGAATAGAGTTACGGCTCTGTCTGGTTACTCTACGTCCCGCCATTAATTAATCTGATAGTGGGATTTCCTGAAATCATTGAACGCGAGAGACAATCATTAAATACTTCATTCTCATATTTTAAAACCATAACAAATTCAAATTTCAAAATATTCAGATCATTCTGTCGAAAATGCTGTATTTTCACTGTAGGGTCGATGGTGGGGGTCGATGGGTGTCTGACCCTCAGTATGCGACCCTGGGAAATCACCCATTCTTCCCGAGAGCCGGGGGTCGATGGGGGGGTCGGAGGATGTCCGACCCAGGGTGCGACCCCTGGTTCTCTGTCAGATTCCCGAGAGCCGAGGGTCGATGCGGGGGTTGATGGGTGGGTCGATGGTTTTAATCGAATTTTCTGACCCCGGACTAAAAATCTGATTTTTAAGTTCCGATTCAAAGTCCATTGCCCATTCTTTCGTCTCCGGTTTGACTCAACTCGTCCCTTTGAGTTGCTACAGTAACAACTCCGATCCGTTGGTGGTTTGCACTCCTTGTTTCGTCGTCTACACCTCCGCTACAGGTATGTCTTCTACCTTTTCATGTTTTTTAAGTTTCATTACCTAGGTTTTTGCTCGTTTATCTCATATTTTTCAAATTAAACTTTTTCCAACCGTAAAAATTCGATTTTTATTGGGGACTTTTGTTGTTGGTGGCTCGAGGAATGAAAGCCCTAAAAAATATTCGAGTTTCATCGGTTGGTTATCGAGAAACTTGAAATTTACACTTTTTGCCCTAATTTTGTCGAGATTTTGAATTTCTTGAAATTTCTTGCAATTCAATCTAATTAGTTGAAATTTTTGACTGTATGAGTCTCACAGGGTAGTTTAGGATCTATGTAAGTCCTCCTGCCCACGTGTATGGGTGAAAAGTGAGGCTTTTGACCAATTTACGTCGTTATTATGTCAAAATTTTGGATTTTTACTCTCTACTAATCCATTATTTGTTTTTCTTTCTTATTTGTAGATACTATGGCTCGTACCAAGGTACCCAGAGTTCGCGACCGTCTTCTCTTCTGTTCCAATGAAGCCGAGGCACAGTATGCCCACTAGGCTCGCAAGAAGGTAGAGGGCGGCCGCAAAGTGGACTTGGCTAGCTTAGCCTTGTTCAATGTGGAGGGGGCCTTTGGTGATATGGGATGGCTCCCCGTCATCACCTATGACGCGTGTTCCCATCCTGACTTGGTACGCCAGTTCTACTGTAATCTCTAGGTGGTGGGAGATTACAATGATGTTGAGAGGGGTGGTGAGCTTCGGATCACCAGTTACGTCAAGGGGATTGATGTTTCCTTTGATTATCGGTAGCTGGCCGACTTGTTGGGCATTTCCTATGCTGACCCCTTGGTGTTCTGTGCTCCAGGAGAGCCCCAGTTATTTTCATTACAGATGAGGGCTGAGATCGATCGTCAGCTCATCAGACCTGATCGTTGGGAGATGAAAGCGAGTTATCTGCGTTCAGATCTACGGGTATACTGCAAAATCATTCAGCATAATTTGATACCGCAGAGTGGATACTACGAGAGGGTCTCCCAGTTGACCCAGTACCTACTGTACTGCATATGCACTAGGCAGCCCGTCTGCCTTTCTTACATCATCATGTAGACGATGATCAGTGCCACATTGCCCAGTCACACTGGCAACCTTCCTTATGGACGCATGATCACTACCTTGCTTACCCGCATGGGGGTTGATTTATTGGATGAGAAGATTCAGGAGAAATCCTTCTCATCGCCTCTGGATTGGGAGGCAATTTTCAAGATGGGCATGCGGGATGCCCAAGTCAGCGATGAGGAGAGGAACGCGATGGTGCGCCCTCGCACTCGAGTGGAGATGGTCGACGCCGAGGCAGCGGGCGGCAGCGGCGACTTCCGGGAGCAGGGGTTCATGGGGATGAGGACGATCGGGTATACATAGAGGTAGATGCCATACCTCCTCCATCACCTACTCATGCTACTGGAGCTGGTCCGTCTTCTTCAATTGGTCCTTCGCATGCAGTTGGTCCTTCATATTCTCCATCTGATGACATGATGAGGATATTACATGAGATACGAGAGGCTCAGCGTATGTCTGACCTGAGGATGGGAGAGCTTAGGGATGCTCAGCGTGTGACTGACCAGCGGGTGACTGATCTCACAGCTAGTCTCTAGACGACCCAGACTCAGATAGCTTGGTTGACTAGAGTCTACGCTGAGGACTATGATAGAGACCGTGAGGCACCGCCTCCCCCATCACCTCCAGCTTTCTTCTTCAATTGGTCCTTCGCATGCAGTTGGTCCTTCATATTCTCCATCCGATGACATGATGAGGATATTACATGAGATACGAGAGGCTCGGTATGTCCGACCCGAGGATGGGAGAGCTTAGGGATGCTCGGCGTGGTCGACCGACCAATGGTGATCCGATCTCACGCCTAGTCTCTAGACGACCCAGACTCAGATAGCTTGGTTGACTAGAGTCTACGCTGAGGACTATGATAGAGACCGTGAGGCACCGCCTCCCCCATCACCTCCAGCTTCTTGATGTACTTCTTTTATTTTTCTTTTTGTATTTCAGAGTAACTGTCCGGACTGTGGACTGTACTCTACTTTAATCATATATATATAAATATTTGTTCTTCCTTTTGGTTGTATACAAATTTGTTTCTCATTTAATAGATGCATTATTCTCTTTTAGTTTAGTCTCAAACAACACAGATGCTTATGGTGTGTTATTATTACATCTTTTAAATTTTTATCCTATCTCAGTTCACGACCTTTTGTAGAAGTATACGGTTTCACAGACAAGGCCTGAGATGCTCTAATACCAAGTTGTCATACCCCAATTCTGCACCATTCAGAACAGTGTGATGAACCGTTAATAAACCAACAGTTCAACCAGGATCTCTAATAGGCTATGTCCATTAAAAATAAAACCATGCACATCCACAACCATAATCAGAATAAATACAAAATAGCAGAAGCCTTATAGTAAATAAACTGAGCAATCTAACTGTAATAATCATAATAAAAATATTAAGTTATTGTTGTATCAACTGAGACATAAATAATAGAATATCAATTACATTCCTTTATAAAATCAAATAAAAATCTAATCGAATACGCATGAGTTACACTCGCATGAAGAGTCATGCGTATCCACTAAGTCTTCGGCTTCCATTGCAGCAATACGCGCATACACCAGAGCACTCATATAATCTTCAACTATAGTACCTGCATCATCAACTAAAAAAAATATTCGATGTCGAAAGGGTAAGCACACATCATGGCTCAGTGAGCAAACAAAACAATACAACAAACATATGCATGCATTCAATTCATATCTTTGGTCTGGTAAATAAGTTTGCAATGTGCTATAGAAAGGATAGGTGGCCGCCGCACCTCTATACACGAGTGTGTGAAGTCGCCCAATGGTAACGTTTATTGTCGTCCCACATGTACCCACCATGGACAATGTACACACAAATGTCACGTTTATTGCTGTACCAATTTCCCATACCAACACGTAAGCCCCTACTGGCGAGGGCTCACAAACTGGGCTCGCAATTAACCAATCCTAATGCCAATCAGTGTATCCAAGGCCTCACCCCAGCATCCCTCAATAAGTCCATAGAGATAGGGCTAAGGCCCCCCGACAGAGTCAGAGACTACACGGTCCGAGACCACCTCTCCTCATACCCTATGACGTAATAGTTCTGCTAAGGTAATGGCGATACGATGATATCAGTGGACAAGATTTGAGTTAGAGATAGATCTAGAGTGCTGAGGCCCGCCTATGACACCTCCCCCTGATACTCGCTCGCATCAAGCACAACAACCACACACATACATTCACATGCCTATTCCTATCATTATCATCATCATCATCATCATGTTATACACAATAATTTAAATATGCATGAACAGTAGTAATAGAAATATTGGATGACATGTTGAATGCACATAACAAGCATACACGCATAGAATCAATCATGGCATTGACTCAAGAATAAAACAATTTATTATTAACCAATTAGTTTAGGTCTTGTTCCCTCACCTTTGCTTGATTGTAGGTCCTCTTTCAAGCTTTAAGAATCAATTAAATATCAATATTATATCACTAGAAGACCTAATCAAGTCGATAGAATTTAATTAAAATTAATTATGATTTTAAAAACATGCTGTTAACTGGGGGTCGATGCCAGGGTCGGAGGTTCCATCGACCCTGGGTGCTACCACCTAGATTCTGGACTTCCCGAATACTGGGGGTCGATTGTTAGGGTCTAGTAGGTTCGATTGGCCATTGACCCTCCGTGCGACCCCCTGTGGGTTTAGTTGAAATTCTCATCCTACAGTCCATTCTTCGTGTTTGGGGTTCTATGGCTTGCTTCTACAATCCATTCCACACATGTTCTATGGTCTAGAACCGTAGTTCATTCACCTTTATGGCTTTTATGATTTCCCCCATGGTTTTCCATAAAAAACCTAACCATGGGTGGATGATTTGGATTTCTCCTAGATCATGTCCTCTTCACTATCTATTATAAGGTCTGTAGAATTACATGGAGATAGTATCCATACCTGAGAATTAGGCTTGGTTCTCTAAAGCTTTCTCTTTGATCTTCTTCTCCACTTTTCCTTCTCTTCTCTTTCTCTTCTCTTTCTCTCAATCTAATTAGGGTTCTAAAAGGAGTGAAAGAGACTTAGGGACGTCCTATTTATAGAGTAGAAACTCCCAAAATAAGTTCCATTGAGATTAGGAAAAAATCCCATGAAATTTGGAAAGTTTCCAAATCACGGTTTCTGTCGGCAGACTGGGGGTCGATGAGGAGGTTGGAGATCCCGTCGACCCCTGGTTCTAAATTGTTCGACCCCCGGTTAGAAACTCAGGGTCTGACTTCCTATCTTGGGGGGTCCGACCCTGCCTAGTTGGGTGTGCGACCCTCCCCCTATTTTTAGTGTTTTTGGGTCAGTTTAATACCTGGGATCGCGATCTCCCTCACGTACTTGATCCATTTGGCTCGACCATGATGGGTAGACCTGGTTCAAGGTGGTAAGACCGGGTTAGTTTGATATGGGTCTTACATTAACAGCTGTGATCCCAACCTCGTGTTCATCCTAACCTATCTATAGTGATTGGGAACTTACCGTTGGTTTTGTGACGACGTAGATCAAAAACCGACGGTGAGTTCTTGGTTTAAGGACGATTCCCCCTTCGCCACCTTCATCTTTTTCTTCTTCTCTATAGCTCCTCTCTCTTAAACTTTAGGGTTTTGGAAGAGTCAATAGGGAGATTTAATTGAAGAAGAGGGCCTTTATATAGAGGAGTGTTTCCTTTTAGGGTTATAACTCTCGTATGGGAAGGTTTCCATGCAAGGGTTGTGAGGTGGGTCCCATCGGTTGTCTGGTGGCACTGCTTGCAAGACCGAACAAGGTATAAATTGGGCAGAATTTGTACCTTAACTTATGGCTTTGTCATTCGACCTTCTCGTCCGACCCGGTTATGATAGGAAGACCAGTCATGACACGATAACTCATATTAGACCGGGTTCGTAGAGTGCAGGTCTTACAGCTCCCCTACTCTTAAAAGAAATTTTGTCATCGAAATTTAAACATACCTTCTCAATCGAACAAGTAGGGATATTATTTCCGCATTGCGGTCTCCTCTTCCCAGTTGGTCTCTCCCATGTCTTGGTTTCTCTAAGTTACCTTGACATAAATGATAACCCGATTACGAAGTCGCTGCACTTTCTTACTTGTGATCTCAACGGCACAACCTCAAAGGTCAGGTCCTCTGTTAGGTTCAGACGACCCGTCCATTCCCAAGATAATGTCAAAGTCTGCCATCTCGAGTTGAACTAGGTTCGCTTTCGAATCCCTTCCATCAATACATACCGGACATGATCCATAGAATTCATCTAACACCGCCCCTAGTCCCAAAGGGAATCGTACTAACAAACTCTAGTCTAAAGGTCTGACATGTACGTCCAATCTTTTCCCAAACGAGACGGATACAAAAAAATGGGTAGCCCCATAGATAAAGAGGACTCTGGCGGGTACACTGGCTACCTTTACAGTGCGTGTAATTATAACTAGCATTTAGTCTATATGCACATACAAGCATGCTGCAAGCAAAAAATTTAAGTCATACTTGTAACCACATTAGGCAATGTGGCTGCATCCTTCGATGTTACAGTGTACACTTTCCCTTGCTGCAACAGCCTTGCCGGATGCGGGCAAAACTTTGCAAAATGTCCTATTTGGTCACAATTATAACATTTGCTCTGGATAACCTAATCGATCTCCGGTTGTACTACCATTGGATCAGTCATAGTTGACCCGACCGTTGCTTGTGATTTGAATGGTGGGAAATGCCTCAAATTTCCCCCAGTTGACGTCTCAATAATAGGCCTCTTCAGTGTCACAACCCATTCTGGAGAATCAGATGTGATATCCGGGTTAACCCTGTGGCAATCCTAATACATCCAATAACGATAACTATAATGATTACAGAACAAATCCCATAATTTACACATGCAATAACCATTCATAATGAAGAAATAATAATAATATGAGCAAAAGCATTTAATACTGATAGATACAACTAATGTGATATCATACCCCATAATATGTATCAGTTATGTATTACAATCCATTATTCTCCAGAAAATACTTCTATATCAAATATACATGTAGCTAAATAAAAAAGAGTAGATTTGAGACAAGTGTTTTGATAGACATCTTCATCCACCAACCAAAAGAATCATAATGTATCCAAAAGGGAAAATGTGAAGGGAGGGCTATGTCATGCATAGGCACAGTCGCTGCAGGTGCAGCCCTTGCCGTGCTCTCCATCGACATCATCTACTTCGGCGACCATGCTTGCCAAAGGGCACTCCATAAAATAGACAACTGAATAGTCATCTGTAGAAGAATCTGGAAAAAGTATCGATACGAGGGTGAGCTCACATCCTAGCTTAGAGAGAAATCTAGTATCACATGCGTGCAACATACAATGATATGAAATACAATATTAATATTAGGTCTCAGGTTTGTGTTACTACTTGGTATCATATTGAGATTTGATCTGGTACTTTCGGTCCTACCTACGCCTACAAAACCTCCAACTCTCAGATCCCGGGCAAGGGTAGAAGCTGAATGCACGACCCCAGGCTGTTAAACAACTTCTACAAGTAAACCCCCATCCAAGGCTACAACCCCTTCAGGCTCATCACTTCCCATCATAGACTCTATCTTACGCTAGCTATTGAGCTCCAACACGTCACTGACTCTTCCTCGGGTCTCCCAACCTTTAGAAGTATGAGCCTACACTAGTATCTTAACCCCTACTGGAAGGGTGTAGGAAACAGGGAATGACACCACTTATGTCTATTATGTACATTCATTTCAGGTTGGCTTCTCGCCAGTAGAAGTCCCCAGATCATCACTCCCATGGATCACCGTGCCTCCACTAACATATCGACAAAACCATTATGATTCTCACCAGCAGGGATCCCCGACTCACCACTCCCATGGATCACCGTGCCCCCACTAGTGTACTTACAATCCAACATGATCGGTGTGCCCGTGCTCCTACGTACCACACGAACCATCATACATGGTTGTACATATACTTTATTAATAGCAAAGCTATGCCCCAGCGGTGATCCCATAGATCACTGTGCCCTCACTAAGGTATAACGTAAATAACATGGTCTGTATATTGTCCAATACGCCACACGCCCATCATACCCAATCATCACACATAAACATTCATAGTTGTTATAATGCAATGTATGCTCATACATAGCAAGTAATGAAAAACATATCATTAAGTACAACCTAGGCATGTTACCTAGCCAAGAAAGCTGCTCATGATAGAACATCGTACTCATGGGATAGACACCCTGACTTTGTAGCTAGAGAGGTCATGTGGGATGCTTCTCATAGACTTAGGTATAGATTTATGTAGTGGTTAAATTGCTACCCTGAAAGACCCCTGTTGATGGCAATGCGAAGGTGGGGGTTACTTCAAAATAGGGCTTTTTTTGTATCTTTTATTCATTTACTGCTAATAAAATGCGACTTTTAGCGAAAAAAAGATAGTCCATTTTAGCCTCAGTTCTTACTTACTACATGTCCTATTTTTGACTCCCCTCCAAGATATGCAAGGAATTTATTCCATTAGCGCCGAGTTTTGGAGAGGTTCTTTTGGTCCTGAGAGAAAACTGGCTTGAAGAGTTGGTCTTCAATTTGCACCCCTAAAGCTATTGAAGGGACTTGGTATTCATTCTAGTATAGTCCATAATAAGGTTCTTTTGATGAAAATTTAATCCTTTATTTTGAAATCCAAGTATTTTCCACACTTCAATTCTCCACATGGAGTTTCCCCTTAAAATCCGGTTCCTGTATATGGAACAACATCAAGACTGTTTTGCCTGATCTTTACAATCTAATTTGTTGGTCTATTGGTTATGGATCTGATCCGTGGATATCTCAAATTCAAGGTTTTAGAATCCTATCCACGTTTCAACATCACCCTAACCTTTCCTTGGTTAGTGAGCTAATCATTATAGAGTGGAATGTTTCCTTAATCCCGAACCTCTTTCCTTTACAGTTGCTGATTCAATCATTAAAATCTTCGTGAATCAGACTTCCTCATTCATATTGATTTAAGGGTGTTCAATATGATATGTAATAGGGCAACACCATTACAGTAAGTAAACGGTATGAAAGTGCTTACCAGCCGATTACCAATCGGTATCAGTAAATCGGTACATAAATGGTTTTTTTTATATAAATGGTTTAAACAATTTTAGTTGCATATTGCCATGGTTCTGAACATCGGTTCCTAAATTGGTATTGCCAACGATTTTGAACATCTGTTCTTCTTTATTCTTTTCTTCCTCCGACTTGTTCTTCCATACTTTGGAAGAGGAACTTGATTCTTTGAAATTGAGTTAGCAAACTGATGTCGTAACGAGTGGTTCAAAGGCTGGATCGGTCCACTGAACAATAACAAAATCGAAAGCTTAATCTAGTGATACATGAAAGGCTCACCCTAGTTCTTTTCCCAAATCTCCTCCCCAACCCCCTACTGAATTCGCGTCCACCGGTGAAACCCTAGCAACCACCCTCACCAGTCCCCCTCCCCCTCTCTCTATCCCTTTCTCTTTCACTCTAGCAGCCCCTGCCCTCACCAGTGGCTCGCTCTTGCCCTCTTCACTTTCCCTTCGGCTCACCCTTGGGTATGCATATACCTCTTTTTTTTGTAAAACCTTTTTGTGTTTTTCTATATAGTTTTGAATTTATGTTGAATTTGTTGATTTTTTATGTGGGTTTTGAGTTCTGTTAAATATATGTAGAAATCAAGTTTTGTTTTCTCTCTTCTGGGTTTTTTGTGTCTCCATTACTCTTTGTACTTATGTTTGGAAATTAGCGTTATCTATGTTGAGGAGGAGAAAGGGAAGATGCGTTTAGTGTTTAGGATGAAGAGGCCTTACTTAGTTATGGATCTTATGTGTTTCTTTGTCAGTTCCTAGTGCTGTGGGTCAGTTATATGGTGATACGATTGAGGTTAAGCATGAAGACTTTGATGGGAATCAAGTTGAAAATTTTTCCAAAAAAAAATCTCAAGAAGCCATCTTTAGAACCAGAGTTTAGAAAGACGTTGAAAAGGAAAGAGTGCAGTGGATGGACATCAAGGAATTTGAACCTAGGTTGGTTCTATCTTCTTTCTTTTTAACGTATATTCTTTTGATTTCCTTTATATATCTGATTCCTCTATGTGTCTATCCCTACCAACATGGTTGTCAAGCTTTTCTTGAGCATTTTTAATACGTGGCGATTGTACCATAGTTATGAGAGGGCCCACATCAGACTGAGGTATGTAGTTTCCGAGTC